>PVKC010046852.1:0-11160 GCA_004027635.1 Crocidura indochinensis | reverse complement strand
GGCAAATACCCTATACACTGTGCTGTTATTTCAGCCTCAGTTCTGATCATATTAGTGAATTTCTGAGAATTTTCTATTTACAAAATTATGTCATCTTCAGATTGAGATTTTTTTCATTTTCTTTTCAATAAGTTTCATTTCTTTTTATTTCCAAATTGTCCTGTCTAGATATTCAATTTAATATTAAATAGAAGTGGTGAGAGTAGACATTCTTTTTTTGGTTTTGAGTCCATACCAAGCAATAATTTGAGGGCTACTCCAAGTTCTTTACTTAGGGTAGCTCCTGGTGGTTGGTGCTCAGAGGACTATGGTGATGGGAAGTATATTTAACCCTAGCCTTCTGTATGTAAATCATTAACTTTTTCTGCTAAACTATCTCTCTAACTCAAATTCTTTTTGTTTTGTTTTGCTTTTGGTGGGGTCACACTCAGTGGTGTTTAGGGGTTATTCCCAGCTCTGCACTCAGGGGTCATTCCTGGCAGTGCTCAAGGGACCATATGGGATGCTGGTGATCAAACCCAGGTCAGCAAGTGCAAGGCAAACACCCTACTATTTTTCTGGCCTCAAGGTTTCTTTTTGTTGTTGTTGTTTCTGACTATTATTCCTTTCAATGGTCAAGTTGTCCCATCATTAGCAAGTAGAATTTCTTAAAATTGCTTATATATCTTATATAACATAAGCAATATTTGATGGCATCCATATTTTTGGTTATAAAGCCAGCTATTTCTTCAGAATTTTGGTTAATTATTTAACTTAAGGTGAGTGTCCCAAGTAGAGTTTATGAGGCCCAAGATTCCCTTCTAGTGACTGTTGGTCAACCAGGTCAGCAGTTAAATTTAAGGGTTTGAGGATGTGGTGCTGCTTAGGCCTTGTGGTTCAGGCAGTGTGGTCCTAGAATGGTGTCGTGGTTGGCACATGTCATTTGCCTTAAGCCATGCACTATCTTTCCAAGTCTTGTTATTTCTAATGGAAAAAGACACTGGGAAACTACAGTTCTGCTAATAGGAATACTAATTGTCCTTGAATAAATTGCTATAACCTTTTAAGTCTTTCAATGGAACAAAGTTGGTAAATTTTTACATTTTATAAAAATGTAAATAATTTACTCATTTATATTAATATCTCCAATACATGGTTAAGACAAAATTTTGTTGACATCTTTTTTCCATTAGGCTGAAAATATCAATTCCTGAAGATAGTATCAAAATTTTTCTTGTTTTATGCTAATATAGATGTGTGTATGCTGTATACATGTGTGTATGTTTATTATGTATATATATATTTATCTTACATATACAAGTAGTTTTGAAGCAACAGTAGTAGATTCATCTGTAGAAGTTTGATATTTTGGCTATTTCTTTTTGCTTATAGGACATATTCCAAAGTAATATGTTAATCATTACAGAGAACACTCTATGTTTAAAATTATTCTTGGTCCAAAGGGATCATACAGGGGTTAAGGAGGAGCTTGTGTTGCACAAGGGGCTAACCCTGGTTTGATCCCAACATCACATATGGTCCCTGGAACACTGCCAGGATTGATACCTGAGCACAGAACTAGAAATAACTTCTGACCATCACTGGGCTTAGCTCAAAACCTACACCCCAATAAAATTATTAAACAATGTTTTTCTGTTGTTAAGTTACCAATTTTCTACATAAGCCAATTTGTTTTATTAGTTTCCAGAGATTAATTTTAAAGCTTTTTATTTAAATTTAAAAATAACTACAAAAATATTCATTTCTCAAGCAGGATGCATTAAAATTTCATTTTTGTCCCCTCTCTCCTGTTCACTGTCAAAAAGTAATGGAATAGCTTTACAAAATCAGTTTTTATTTCTCCTTTCCTTGCTTTTATTCTCAAGACACCATTCTAGCACATACCACATTTATTGACTTAACATTCCCCTCTGGGTAGCCTTAGTGCAATAGTAATGAAACTGACATTGAGTTTAGGCTCTTCCAGATGGTCTGTGTTTCTTTGCCAAATCCAGAGTTCCACAAAGTTAGGGCTTGCAAATCTGCTTCTGTGGACATTTGTCAAAAGTGAGCCACTGGATGAGCAAAAGTTCTTCTTTTCCATATATATCTATCTGGCAAAGATTTTGGTCTGAAGTAGTCTACTTATTATCTTAAGAAACTTAACATTCCAACTACTTTTCTTCCTTCCTTCTTCATTCTTTTCTTTTTTCTTTTCTTTTTTTCTTTCTTTTTCTTTCTTCTTTCTTTCTTTCTTTCTTCTTTCTTTCTTTTCTTTTCTCTTTTTGGGGGATTTTGGGTCACATCTGGTGGCTGTCAGGGGTTACTTCTGGCTCTGCACTCAAAAATAGCTCCTGGCAGGCACAGAGGACTATATGGGATGCCAGGATTCGAACCACCATCTGTCCTAGATCAGCTGCATGCAAGGCAAAATGCCCTACCACTGTGCTATCTCTCTGCCCCCCCCAAATACTTTTCTTCCTGTGTTCTTTTTTAGGGGATATATTTAGATTTGGAGGGTATACCTAAGCAGTGTTAGGTTACTCCTGGCTCTGTATTCTTTACTCACTTCCCTGGTGATTAAGGGATCATTTGTGGTATTGGAGATTCAATCATGTTTTGGCTGTATGTAAGGTGAGTGCTTTAAAATCTGTAGTATCAGCCCAGCTCTTTATTCATTTCAGTTTTCTTTTGTATTATTATTTTTGGAGGGTAGGCCATGCTCAGTTGTGTACAGTATTTACTCCTGGCTCTGTGTTTAGGGATCACTCTTCACGGACCATATGCAGTGCTGGGCATAGAACTGGGCTCAGCCACATGTAAGGTAAGCCCCTTAATTCCAGTACTATCTTTTCGATTTCACCTACTGCTTTTCTGGAGGCTAGTCCATACATATAATCTTTAAATTTTACCACAAAAATTATTATTTGGTTTTGTTTGGGTATCATACCCAATGGTGCTCAAGGTTTACTCCTGGCTCTGTGTTCAGAGATTATTCCTGACCAGGCTTAGGGAACCATTTGTGGTGTCAGGGATAAAATTCAGGCTGGCCATGTACAAGGCAAACAACTTACTTTGCTGCACCATTTCTCCAGCCGCTAAGATTTTCTTTATGATCCTTAGTCTATGCACTGGTTAGAAATAGTTTCCATAGTTTGTAATAGAAAACCAAGTTGCAGTGGTTTAAATATGATAGGGGATTCATTTTCTTTCTTTCATAAAAGGAGGTCAGGGTAAATCTGTGGGGCAGAAGGAACAGCTTTCCATCTCCTTATTCCTATCCTTCCCTATATGAGAGCATGACTCCATTTGTCCACACTGCTTTCTAGTCTGTGAAGGCGACTGCCAATTAGCCAGTATCTACATGTTCTTGGCAGCAGACAGAAGGAAAGAGAAAGGGCAAAAGGTGAAATCACTCACATTAGTCAGCTTCCTGTACAAAGCTTTCTCCAAAGCCTCATGCAGTGCCTTCTACTTTCACCTCATTGGCCACCCGTATCTTCAGGGAAAGCTGCAAAGTATTATCGTAAAGCTGAGCACAATGCCCCTCCTGACAAGCTGGCCTTTCCCTTCTTAGTGGTGAAGAACCATAGATAGACAACTAGCAATCTGTGCCATGATCTATAAATCTCTATCACCGTCATTTTCAGATAGTTTCTTGCACATACTGAGCATGGCCACTTTAAGACAACAGAGGGAATTTTGCATGATAGGGATGGAGAGTATTTCATAGGCTCCTTCCCTAGCCAGCAGTCCACACCACCCTGGATTTTTTTTTTGTTGCCTTGCTTCTTGCCAGCACGGTGACCCCACTGTGTTTTACACATCAGTCTTCTTGCTAGAAGTTTTTTGGAGAGGACCACACACAGTTTACTCCTGGTTCTACACTCAGGGATCATTATTGGTGGTCTTGAGGGACCACTGGAATGCTGGGGGTCTTCAAAGCAGGATTGACTATGTGCAGTGTTCAAGGGTTACTTCTGGTAGTTCTTTGGGAACCATATGCATGACTGGGTTCAGAGCACTGCAGATTTCAGCTCCAGCCTTCTTGCTGCTTGAATCCTGTAGTCTACTTCCAGTCCTCACATCTGAACAAAACTATCATATTTTCAACCTTGTCATTCCCAATTTGTCCCTAAGCTACTAAAAGACTCCAACTTTTCACTAGAAAGACATTGTAGTCCTAATGGCTGGAAATACCAGTTAGTCTCTGGGTCTGTTTATTCCATTCTAGGTTTGAATGCTGTGGAATTTATTTACCATGGGTAAATATTTTGTTTGCTTTTTTTGGGGGGGGGCACACAACCAGTGATATACAGGACTTACTCCTGGCTCTGGATTCAGAATTACTACTGGCAGTGCTTGGGGAGACCATATGGGAAACTAGGGATAGAACCTATGTTAGCCACCCACTCTACTAGTTCTACAATGTCTCTAGTGTTCTCCAGGGGTAAACTCTTGAGATTAAAGGATCAAACCAGCAGAAAGGAAATAGGTTCTACACTTTAATTTATTTTTCTACCCGTATTTTGCTTGTTTTGTTTATGGTGCTGTACACTTTACCATTGAGTCAATCCCTGGCCCTAAAAGGCTATCCAGAATTGGTTATATATGTGCTCTCCTGTGTTGCTTCATTTGGGGACCACAGCTGATGATATTCCTGGCTCTGAACTCATGGATCAGGATTTGGGAAACCATATATGGTGTCAGAGATTGAACCCAGGTCAGCTTCTACAGGGCAAGCAACTTGCATGTTGTACTACCTCACTGACCTCTGTGTATGTGTATTTGAGCATGCTCTGTGAGTTTTGACCCTTCTCTGCTTCTTACTAATTAGTTGTGGGGGCTGGTAGTATTCAGGTACCATATGCACTGCCAGGGGATAAAACTAAGTTGTCCATATTAATATCTTCTTAAGGATGTAGTATCTATATAAATGATTTATAATTTTTCAGTACATGACCATCAGATTCTGTTTATTTAATCATTTCTATCAGTATAGTCTCATGAATGTTTCTATTATAACCTAAAAAATATAAACATATTACTTGATATCATGTTGCAAAAAATCTTGGCTTGAACATATTGTTTTGTTTGCTCTGACATATTATGCTGCCATCCCTTGGGGACTCAGCTGGAATTTTTGGTATCACTTATGTAATAATAGTTCCTCACCTAATCTAGATTTCTGGGTAGAAAAAGTGCTGGCTTCAGCCTGGGATACAGCAATAGCACTCTGTGCATTGCTGAAAAGGATCCTACAGAATTTCTTGGTAATGAAAAGGGTCTCTGAAGCTAGTTCTTCCTCACTCAGCCCTCAAAGAGCACAGAATTAAAGGTGCCATTCCAAGATTTTTCTGGCAATTGCATGCCTTGAGCTTTGGTGCCCAGAGAACTAAATTGTTCCAAGAATTAAAATATGGTTTTCTCAAAAACAACTTCTGAAGCCTTTCCCATCCATTTCTGCCAGCAATTCAAAACACTGTCTTGGTCCAAAGCCATGGTAAAATTCAGTTGACCCCCACCATGTGTAACTGGCCAAATTCTTGGCCCTCAGGGGCTCTGGGGGTTCAACAGTTGTCTCGTTCTCTTCCTTTCTGAGCTATTGACCAAGTCCATGTGGCTGTCTGTCCTGGTGACACATAGTAGTACTATGGTTCAATCAGGATAACCTCCCTTAAATATATCTTTATTATAAAATCAAATACAGAAAAGCATATGAAACAAATGTAACAAACAGTGTTATTATAATACCACTGTTTCATAAGGTTGTTCTGCAGGTAAAGTTGCACTTGGTGAGCCACTCTGGAAGACCCAGCATGTCCACTGTCCTGACTGTTATAAGCATTTCCTGATTCTTCTTTATGATTTCATGACACGAGTGCATCTGTCAACACTGTAGAGGAGCCCTGCTTATTAAAACTTTTAAAATTCTTCTGTGGCTTAACACACTTGCCTTGAATATGTCTGAACCTGGTTTTATCCTAAATACCACATATGATCCCTTGAGCACTGTTAGGGGTGAACCCTGAGCACAGAGCCAGTACTAAGCTCTGAGCATGGCTTGAGTGCAACCCAGTTCTTCTCCCTGAACCCCATCAATTTGAAATCCTTCTTTTAAAGCTCTTTTTCTTTAATTGAATCTTCTCTCCTCTTTTTCTCCTCCCTTAGAACTGACTTGGTGAAGAACATGGACAATTGTATTGTCCGACAGAGTTTTCTGCAATCTGCATCTTGCTGATAGCACACTTGAGGTGACCTGTAGCCTGTATTCTGTCCTCAGCATTTCTTGAGGATACTCAGATGGGTTCAGAAGTTTGATCAGACCTAAGTTCCATTTATTTTGTATATATGTTCTTTTTGTTTGTTCTTGGGCCACACCTGGTGGTTCTCAAGGGTTACTCCTGGCTCTGCACTCAAGAATTACTCATGCAACCATATGGGATGCTGGATTTTGAACCCAGATTGACCATATGCAAGGCAAATGCCCTACATCTCTCCAGCCCCTTATGTCCAATTCTTATATATTTATGTTCGTTTCCTAGTTGGAAAGTTTTATTAAAAGATATGATTCTCTGATGTACTATTTGGTGAACTAGTGATATAATTTTCCTCCTTTCTTTCTTTCTTACTTACTTTCTTTCTTTCTTCTTTCTTTCTTTTTCTTTCTTCTTTCTTTCTTTTTCTTTCTTTCTTTCTTTCTTTCTTTCTTTCTTTCTTTCTTTCTTTCTTTCTTTCTTTCTTTCTTTCTTTCTTTCTTTCTTTCTTTCTTTCTTTCTTTCTTTCTTTCTTTCTTTCTTTCTTTCTTTCTTTCTTTCTTTCTTTCTTTCTTTCTTTCTTTCTTTCTTTCTTTCTTCTCTCGTCACATCCAGCAGCGCTCAGGGGTTACTCCTGGATCTATGCTCAAAAATTGCCACCGGCAGGCTCCGGGGACCATATGGAATACCGGGATTTGAAACACCATCCATCTGCATGCAAGGCAAATGCCCTACCTCCACGCTATCGCTCTGACCCCATATAATTTTTTCTTTTTCTTCCTTCCTCCCTCTTACTCTTTCTCATTTCCTTTTTCCCTTCCCTCCCCTCCTTTCCCTCCTCTCCCCACTTCCTCCGCTTCACTCCCCCTCCCTCCCCTCCCCTCCTTTCCCTCCCCTTTCCTCCCTTCGCCTTCCTTCCCCTTCCTTCTACTTCCCTCCTCTTCGTTTCCTATCCCTTCCCTCCCTTTCCCTCCTATCCCTTTCTCTCCCCTCCCCTTCCCTTCCTTTTCCCTTTCCTTTCCCTCCCTTCCCTTTCATTCTCACACCTGCCTGTGTCAAACTGGGTTGAATATGTGCAAGGCTGTACTAGTGTTATGGCCCCAGTGATATAATTTCTGTAGGGAAAATAGGACCTGCATCAGAGTCTTTCTTTTTGTTTATAAGTTTTCAGGTAATTGTATTGGTTCTCTAATATTCTCTGAGTTGTAAAGTTTTAAAATACCTCTACAAATGCAAAAATGTAAACACATTTTATACGTTTTAACTCACAGGATTAAACAACTATGGTGTACAGAATGTAGAGCATCAAATTAATGATCTTCATTATATCAAAGACTGTTTTACTTGCATTGTAGTTCAGAGCTCATAGCTCATCCCTTTTAAAAGAGTCTTTCTTAAAATATTTTTCAGTTCAGAACTTTTCAATGAACTTAGGAGACCCTAATTCTGACATTTGCTAACCTCTTACATCCTTACTTTCCAATCAGCACAAGTAAACATGGGTTAAAGCGAGAAATGAAACACCCCGCCTCACAGATGTTGTCTCTGGTATCACAAGCGATGAATCACATTTAGCCCAGCGATTCTTGCCAGAGTCAGCAGGAGAAGATGGGTTCTAGAAGTGTGCCAGGACTGAAGTTTACAAATTTGTACTTTGAACTGATGATGCTTCAATCTGAGTTCAATTTCCTTTCTCCTGTATTTGTGCTTGATTAAAATTGATCATTGGTTTTTAAGATATGAAAATATTTGAGTTTTAAATACTTGCACTCTTTTGTAAAACTGGAAAATATGCACTCGAAAAGCTATCCATTTTAAACTTTAACCAGCCATCAACAGTTGAGCAGACAGCTGCAGAAAAGTTGCATAATACAGTTGAATGGACATGTTGTCCTAAGTTTGATCCACTTCTCTCCTTTTGAGCCAGTGCACTCGCTATTTTATCCCTCCCACACACTTCTGTAATTGTCCTCTCAGTTGAACTTGTAACTCTATAGGAAATAATGTCAAGTTTCTTCTTCAACGTCTATAGGAACATTTTTTTATAAAGAAGTTACAGTTCAGGCTGGAGTGACAACACAGAGGTTGTGTGCTTGATTTGCATATGGCCTAGGTTTAGTCTGCAGCATCCCATATGGTTCCCTGAGCCTGCCAGGGAATGCAGATACAGGAGTAAACACTGAGCACTGCTGGGTGTGGCCCCCAAACCAAACCAAACTGAAACAAACAAAAAGAGAAATTAAAGCTCATATGAAATTAATTCCAGAAAAATGAGAATAACATAAACAAAATATAACCATGGAGAGGGAATAGGGAAAGACCAGACTAGAGGAGAGATGGGGACAGTGATGAAGAGTCATGGGCACTTTGGTGGTGTGTAGTAATTTTGTATATTGATATCAGAAGCTTTAATATTATTGTAACTTCCTGAAAAATATAACTAAATAGCTTAGCAAAAGGAGAAATTATAATTGTGGAGAATAAAATATTTAGATTATATACATTATATATGTGTAGGTATATGTATCTATCTATAGATAGATACACACACACACATATATATATATATATCATGTTGGATATAAGGAAAGCCCACATAGGCAACACCTAAAAATGCTTTTAAAATTACTACAGAGCTGCTGGGTAGATGATTCAAAGATTAGAGTATATGCTTTGCATTCGGAAGCATTGGTTCAATCCCCAGCACCACATTGTCCCTTATGCACTGGAAAGAGGAGTGGCTCCTGAACACTGCTGGGTGTAGTCCTCCCCCACAAAAAAGTATCATAAACCCAAATGATAAGTTTGTGCTGTAGTTTCACTGTTAGCAAGTGGTGGTGGGGCAGTGAGGGGGCAGGACTCTTTTTTTGGGGGGGGGGGTTTGGGTCACACCCGGCAGTGCTCAGGGGTTACTCCTGGCTCCATGCTCAGAAATCGCTTCCGTCAGGGACGGGGGACCATATGGGGCACAGGGATTCGAACCGATGACCTTTTGCATGAAAGGCAAGCGCCTTACCTCCATGCCATCCCCCGGACCCCGGGGTGCCTCTTAATGAGAATAACAACAACTTGGCTATGAAAGTTAATATGGGTATCACCTCCCCCAACTTCTTATTTATTCCACCTGAATGATCAGAATGGCCCACACTTGGAATGGGCAGGAAGAGGAATCTGCTTGAGGAAAGAAGGGATAAGGAGAGTTAGAGAGAGAAGGAAGGATCAGAATCAGTAGAGCAAATCAATAAGGAAAACCAGCAGAGAATCAACAAGGTGAATCAAAAAGGAGAATCAGCAATGGGTAGTCAGTCAGCAACGAAGCCTGAAGAGCAGTTGAAATAGACAGAGGCAGAGAGAGCCAGAGAAGGAGCAGAGATGTAGCTGTTAGGAAAAGACCATGTGAGGAAATGAACATGGCAGTTAGGATTGTGAAATAAAGCTCGCTGACTCCTGGAACTTCATCTGACTGTTTTGTTAATTTCTCTGTCACCATCCTGCAAGCTTCAGACCCGCCAGGACATAAGGGATGCAGGAACTGGCCTGACTCAAGCGAGAAAGGCCTCTCCATCCTCACACCAACCCTTCCTTTTTCTGTGACAGAAATTGAGTACCCAGAGGCAGGCAGGCCAAATTATTGCTACATCTACCAGATGGCACTCTGCTGATCACTAGACACAGTCTTCTTCTGAGGGCAGTAGACACAGAGAGGATGCTGCCTCAATGCCACGACGCCACACAGAAAGTCACCTCCCCATACCATATGGCCCCCGCCTGGAGCTGTGTGGAGCCAGCCGCTGAGGCTGCACACAGGGCACTCACTAACAGAGGCTAGGAGCAGAGTCCTGACTCCTGGAGTGGCCACCATACACAAAGAAGAGCCACATTAAAAAATGTAGAGCCGCATGTGGCTTGCGAGCCGTGGCTTGCCAACCACTGACTTAGCATAACTCCCTCTATATGTTTATCCATGTTATTGCAAATTGCAGAATTTCCTTTTCATGTTTGAATAGCATTTCTTTATCTGTATTTAGCACATTTTTTATTCAATTTTAGACCCTTTGCTATTGCTGACACAATCACTTGTTCCTCTCAATTACTGATTACATGAGAGCCTGTCATAGTCATATTTCTGATGCTAGGCACAGGTCTTATATTTCATTGGGACCTCAGAAATGTTAACCAAATTAATAAATTAACCATTTTAAGTTACTTGTTATTTAAAAATAAACTTAAAAACAACATTTTAACTTGTTTTAATATACAAATTCAAGAATTCTAGAGTTGGTGTGAGGTGGTACCTCATAGTTTTGATTTGCATCTCCCTGACGATTAGTGATGTGAAGTATTTTTTCTTATGTCTTTTGGCCATTTGTATTTCTTCTTTGTCAAAGTGTCTGTCCTTTTCTTCTCCCCATTTTTGATGGGATTAGATTCTTTTTCTTGTAAAGTTCTGTCAAGGCCTTGTATATTTTGGAGATTAGCTCCTTATCTGATGGGTATTGGGTGAATAGTTTCTCCCACTCAGTGGGTGGCTCTTGTATCCTGGGTGCTATTTCCTTTGAAGTGCAGAAGCTTCTCAGATTAATATATTCCCATCTGTTAATCTCTGCTTTCATTTGCTTGGAGAGTGCAGTTTCCTCCTTGAATATGCCTGTAGTCTCAATGTCCTGGAGTGTTTTGCCTATGTGTTGTTCTATATATCTTATGGTTTCGGGTCTGATATCGAGGTCTTTAATCCATTTGGATTTTACCTTCGTACATATGTTAGCTGGGGGTCTAAATTCAATTTTTTGCAAGTGGCTAGCCATTGTGCCAACACCACTTTTTGAAGAGGCTTTCTTTGCTCAATTTAGGATTTCTTGCTCTTTTATCAAAAAGTAGGTGATTGTATGTCTGGGGAACATTTTCTCAGTATTCAAGCCTATTC
>PVKC010046851.1:0-11160 GCA_004027635.1 Crocidura indochinensis | reverse complement strand
GATGTGACTAGCTACTCATGTTGGCAAGATTTAAAGTGACCAGTTGCATTAAGTAGACTGCTTGGTGTTCCTCCTTTTCCTCTCCACCTCTACCATACACAGAAGTGCCTGAATTTACTCCCAGCTTTTCATAACAGAGGAATGTTAGTTTCCACACTCTGTTGCCTAATGTAGCAAATTCAAAAACCACTAGATACCAGTATCTGCGCTCTTAGGAGCAGCTTTCATTAAGAATCTTCTCCTCCCGTTGCCAAACATAATGCAATTCATGGAGTGTGCTCATGAGGCAGGGAGTGGTGGGAAGAAAATGGACAATTTAGAAACAAATCAGAAGCTGTTTTATCCCAGAGTCAACTTCCACACCATAAATTTTTGAAGACCTCCAGATCCATTGACATGCTTCTATACTATTTTTTATCTTCATTATCAGGAGAGCACCAAACAACAAGCCAATTACCTCCTCAAAAATTTATGAAAAAGTAAATCATAGAATTCCATTCAATTTTTAACTACGTATAATATTTATGAGCCCACAAATTGCTAATGAAAAATAAGAAAATGGTAATAAAAGTGATTTGTTTCCATCTGGGAAAGATGCATTAGAAAATCCAAACTGGCTCTTGCAGGCTTGTTCACCAAATTTTCTCCTGGGGGTTTAGACAGTTAGCATAATACAGATTTTCAGATAAAGAATGCCTCTTAAGGCTTGGATTTTCACAACAGTCTTAACTTAGACAGTTTTGGGTGATATCCAAGGACCTAACTCTTAATCAGGTCCAGAAAAAAATCTGGATAGGGTAATCTAGGGTCTTCTGTCTCAGATCCCCAACTCAATTCCAACCCCCAGCAGCTGTAACATTTGTGTGCCTTAACACACAGTTTCTTCAGCATGCATGCAACAGTAGGAGAAAAGAAAACTGATAAATAAAACATTTCAGAATATTATAATGCCCCTGTGTTGAAGAAAAACTCATCAGAACACTATGGCAGGCATAATTTGAAAGTAATATTTCTGTGTTTGGAAACACAAGTGAATGTTTTGTGTGTGGTAATGTTTGGATTTAAGTTAACCGATCTCTTAAACCTTTTAAGAAACGGAGACTCATCTATCAAAAATGTGTGTCTAGCCTACCAAAGAACAAAACCAGGAATTGTTGCCAAGCCCTAGCTAACATTTTAGTGCTGTCTGGATAAGATGCCCTCTCCTAGAGCAGTATGCATAAAATTCAGATCAGTTTGGGGCTATTGGATAATTCAAAAACAATATCTAATCCCCCACAATTCTCAGAGAGGAAATATCACAACTGCTGTCTCTTAATCTCAGAGCTCTTCATTTTAATCCTGTGGTTTGCCTTTGAAGTTGCTTACAGCTGGAATGTTGGTATTGGATAAATTAAAAAAATAACATTGGCCAAGGTTTCTCAACATATTCAGTGGAGGCCTTCCCAAAACATGTCAGTTTGGCATGTGGATTATTTTGAGCTGAGACCAGTCAAGTTCCCGCTACCTCACTATAAATTTTTTTTTGGGTGAGGTTGGCACACCTGGTGATGCTCAGGGTTACTCCTGGCTTTGTGCTCAGGGATCTCTCCTAATGGGGCTCAGCAGACCATATGTGGTACAGGGGATTGAACAGGGGTCAATCGTGTGCAAGTGAAATGCCCAATTCACTGTAGAATCATAGAACAATCGTTCTGGCCTCTCACTGTAAACTTTTACCATTCCCTTAGTGATCTAGCGAAATGAGGATTTAAGATATTTCCCAGAAATTAAGTTTTTTTGAACCAGAAGTAAACTCTCTAGAGGAGAGGCCCATTTGTGGCAAGGTGTCACCTATTAACAGCATCTGTGTCTATCATATGGGTCCTTCTCTCCTCATCTTAATAAGTTTTCCTTCTTTTTCGTTGAATCCTAGAGTTCCATCCTATCCCTTAACTCGGCATAGAATTACTCTAATCTTGGGGCAAAGCTATAGCACAGTAGATAGGGCACTTGTCTTGTATGCAGCTGATCTGGGTTCAATCCCTGGCATCCCATATATCCCCAAGCCTGCCAGGAGTAATTTTTGAGTGAAGAACCAGGAGTAAACCCTGAGCACTGCGGAATGTGGCCCCCAAACAAACAAACAACCCCCCAGAAACATCCTAATTTTGCCCCATTGCTTTTAGAAACCATATCCATATAGATTCTCCATCTGCTTGACCAATGCAAGAGTCCCGAGCAATGGGAAAATTTTTTCTCTGTCCCTCCCATAAGCACAGTAGAGGGCAACCATTCTACTAAATCATGTTTTTAGAATGCTGATTAAGAAAATCACCTTTTTTAAAGAAAAATCACGTTGAGGGGGTCAGAGCTATGGTACAATGGGTAGGGCGCTTGCCTTGCCTCGCAAACTGTCAACTTGGATTTGATCCCCAGCATCTCATATGGTCCTCTAAGTACTACCAGGAGAGATTTCTGACTGCAGAACCAGGGGTCACCCCTGAGCACTGCCAGGTATACTTTGAAGATATATGTATGTATTTCAGGTTAGTGAAAAATTATTTCCATTCGCAGAACAAAACAAATATGAGGGATAAAAAGTTCCAAAGAAAAAATGTTTGAAAATATTACATTTTCATATTTCTCTAAGATAAGGTCATATTAATTTAAGCATAGAGAGACTGGTATAAGAATACACACATTAAAAATGTGTTCTTTGAAATGTATCCGTAAGCATTAGTAATCATTAACAGCCTGATCTGGAACAGAAGTATCTTTCGAATTATGAGGTGAGCTTCTATCTCTGAACTGTTATTACTCAGGAGTTCAAATGTCAGAATACAAACCACACTCAATATGGTTTCCCTATCTCTGCACAAAATGTTCCAGTATAAGTAGAATGATGGCTAAGACGAGAATTATTTTTGTGTTCTGGGAAATTATAATGATATTGAAGAGGTCACACACACAGTTACCAGCAAATTAACTTTTTTAGAGGATAGGGATTTCCAACTTGTTCCCAGCATATGTTTTTCTATCCGCCCACTTCCTTCTCCTCAAACTTCTCTCATTGGTTCCAGATTTCTCTCTCTTCTGTTTGTGTACCCATTGGGAAAGACCATCAGAAGAAAGTGACCACTGTGGACCCAGGCTAATTGGAGGCCCTTTCTCTCCTGTTCTTGGAATGTCTTCTTTGCCTTCTCTGCTTCTTCCAAACTTCTTTAAAAAACAAAATGTACTGTTGAAACTATTTGGACAGTGAATGTTATTAAACCTGCTAGAGGCCTCTGTATTGGCTTTGAAGAGTGGGCAGGATAAGTGGTAGTGTAGAACACTCCAGACAGTACCTCATTTTTTGTTTGTTTTTTGGGCCACACCTGGTGATGCTCAGGGGTTACTCCTGGCTATGTGCTCAGAAATCGCTCCTGGCTTGGGGGAACACACAGGACACTGGGGGATCCAATGGTGGTCCATCTTAGGTCAGCTGCGTGCAAGGCAAACACCCTACTGCTGCACCACCACTCTGGCCCCCACAATACCTCATTTTTAAAACAAATTACTTTATTTAAACACTGTGTTTATATGGTTATTCATAAAAACCATATTGTTTTTCCCACAGTTCCAAAGCTGTTTATGATTGAGTTTTAGTCATACAATTGCTAACACCCTTCACCAGTGCACATTTCCCGATACCAATGTCCTCAGTTTCCCTCCTACCCTTTCCCTGCCCTCTTTCCTGCCTACCTCCCGAGCAAACATCTCTTTCTTTTACTCCCCCTCCCATTTTAGACACTGTGGTTTGCATTATCAGACAATACCTCTTAATCAATTTCCCTTGGTTATTAAAACTGTCACAGGATCAGTGAGTAGTACAGCAGCAGGTAAGGTACTTGTTTTGCAAGTGACTAACCCTGTTTCAACCCTAGCACCATATATGCTCCCCTGACCTATTCTAGGCATGAACCCTGAGCACCCCTGGGTGTAGTTCAAAACCAAGAAAAATCAACCAAATGGCCACTTAACTATATGGAATTGTGTGGTATTCCATATGAATTAAAAAATCTTCATTCTCTTCATGCTCTTATACAGAGGCCAATTTCAGATTACACCTGGTATATTCCTGAGGTTCCTTCAAGACAATGCAATTCTGGCCTATGCCCATCTACTGTCATGCATTTGGGTGTTTTCATGTTTTCTTATTTTTTATCATATTGCACCTTTATACTTTCCTCTTCTGTGATGAAGCTCCCATCTTTACACCCCACTTTGTAATGGCCTGGCAGATCAAATCAACTTAAAAAAATTCAATATTGGGTATTAATTCAGGTCAGGAGAAAGAGATGAAGAGAAAAAAATCTGGGGATCAAGGTTTTCTTTATGGGATATTATGGAATAGATATCTAAAGAAATCTAGATTTATGAAAATAAAAAATGAAGATAAAAGAACCTTTACTCTGTGGTTAATGCGTTAGCTTGCTATATAAATGTAACATTTCTAATCTTGTTTTTAAAGAAATGCTTTACATGCCTTAAAATCAAATAATAGACATCAAACCAGCAGGAAATAGTTCCAAATTGTGGAGAAATGATTGTAATTCTGCCGAGAAGGAGCCCTACTTTCTGTGAAGGAAAGTGCAAGGTGGCCAGCCCTGACTCAGCAGAGATGGGACAATAATAGCTTAAATTGAATTCTTCTACTGCGGGATTATCCATTTCATTAGGGATTTAGACTCAGAGAGAGCTATGCATTTCTGCTCATTCTTATTTTCAAAATAATAATATCCTTTCCTCGATCCAGTCAATTTTATTTAAAGTTTTCTTTGGCTAAGATTGCTATAAGCTATAATACCCAGCAAATCATTTATATGTTGCAAAGAAATGGCAAAGGTATATTACTTTTTGTGGTGCATTCCCAATTATCCCCCCTTTCTATCTCATTTATATTTAAATTATAGAAGGATAAAAAAGAATGTTGAATTTCAGCCACCCCGGTCCATGACCCATGTAAAATTGTTTTTATGTCAGTGAATAATGTTTCCACATGTTTTAGCACATAACTTTACATAATAAAGCACGAATGACTAACTTTTCATGATAAAAAAGTTTAAAACACTGATATTGCTGCACTAATTTCTTATGCATCTCCTGCATAAAATCAATAGAATTACTTCTAATATTGGTTCAAAGGGACCATTTTTCTTGTGAAGAACTCTCTAGCAGAGTCAAATTGAACCAGCAGAGTCTATGCATATAGGGAGAAATGCTTCTATGCCTGGCTTTGTTATTATATAATGATCTCCCAAATTCAAAGCCATTACGGCTCCCCCTCCCTTGTCTCATGATGGTGTTAGGAAATGTTCTTCTCCTCTAATAACCAAAATGAGAGTGTCTGTGAAAGCTCTTTGGAAGTGACAAAATGGACGCATGTATATAAAATAGAATTGCTATGTGCCTAATGCTTATTTATACCTGAGGTCAAAATGAGGCAGCTGAAGGTTGTCCTACTTTGGTTTCCCCGAAACAGAACCTGAGATGAGGATTTGGCTTTAGTAATGAGGCTGAGATGCTGGTCCCAGGAGGCATGAATAGGGGAGTGGGCCCTGGTGAGATATTCAGTCACTTGTCTTCCTTTCTGCTGGAATTACCCCCGGGGATCTTAAATCCCTCACACTTCTAGACACCTGTGCACATGTTGAGGCAGCTCCACGGGAACTAGAGAAAACTCTTGTGGCAGAGATACAAGGGACAGGGGGTGCTTAAGATGAGGAGATGTCAGAATACAGGAGACTGTTGTTCCCTGGAGCTGTAGAAAGCTGACTGAGAAGTCAGAAGTCATATGCAGGCTCAGGAGCAAACTCAAAACAGTCTCCTGGGACTGATTTTTGCCTTATTGGGATAGGTCTGATTATAACACTTGACATTAGGGGAGTATTCAAGGAGGAATTACCCTGAGCATCCTTCTATACTGTGTAATGGGGCCACTGATACTGAACTTTAGGAGCCAAGATTGCTTTGTTTTTACTATGTTTAATGAAATATGTACGTATGCAGGGCTTGGGTTCCATCCCCAGCACCATATGGCTCCCTGAGCACTACTGTCTGTGACTCCCGTATATAAATATGCAACACCTTGCATGTGCACATGTGTTTTAACTCTCCAAGTGAAATTTATTGCAACTCAAGTGGAAATCACTGAGAAAGGAAGTGCTTATAACTTTGCAAAACCTAAAACCAGGTAGCCTTAGGTATAGATGTCTGTCACTGGTCTTGGCTACTGTACAACTCTCTTTAAAACACCTTCCTTCTCTGGGATTCAGTCTCTTCTTTTTAGAAAAAAAACAAAGATTTTTTTTTTATCACAGTCTTCTTTGAAAATTAAATGGACCCCCAAATAGAAAAACACCTACTCTTGTAGCTGGCATATAGTTGGTGCTTAATACATGTCAGTTCTTCACTTCCTGTTATCATCTGACTGACTCTGAAAAGTACTACCGTGTCCCCATATACTGGAAATAAAAATTAAGTTTTCATGTGTAGGTGGAGAGGGTGGACAGCTGCAGGAACAAATGGAGGAGGGCAGGGCAGGATATGTACTCTGTTAGGAGTTAATGGGATTGAACACAACTAGGGAACAAACAACTGTCTGGCTGTGCAGAGGAGGAAACCACTAACTAGCTAAAAAGTAATTATACAAAGGCTTCCTTGGGATAGTTTTAGTATTGTGTGAGAGCCAGTCTTCCTGAAATAAGTGGGTGCTAGAGGACCAGAACCTACCCTACATTATATCCAATGTAACTAGATGCATAAAGGTTTGACCAAAAGACTGAGTTTCTTTTGAGCAGCATTGAATTTCCTCACTCACAATATCTGGAATACAATTGAAGTTTAACTACTACCAAGTTGAATAATGGCAAAACAGTTATTAGAGAACCCACGTCAATGGGGTGGATTCTGAGATTGCTGTGTCCGCGCCAATGGCAGCCTTAATCCCTTCTTTTTTGTTTGGAGATGCTGAGTTTGTCGATTTGACAGAAGTCTGATGTCAGGAGAGACAAACTCAGCATTCAGTTGCTTCCATAAAGAAAACCAATCCTAGAAAGAGAGGAGGGCTGGAAGGTCCAGTTCACTACATGAAGCTCACCACACAGAGTGATGAGTGAATGCAGTTAGAGAAATAACTACATTGAGAACTATCAATGTTAGGTGTTATTGGAACCTAATAGTTAGGTGAACCAATTCTGTTTGTGTTCGGTTTTCTTTAACTTGCAAACCCAATTTTTCAAGAGAATATGTTTATTGCTGGGAAAGTACTATATTCTAGATCTCTGCTCATCACAGAAGGAGGGTGGTTGAACCCCATTACTTTCTCATTAAGAAATAAAAATTTACAAAGAGGCCACACATCTTTATCAGTTTACCCCCTGTTTCATGCATATCTTGTGTTTTATGAGTGTTCCTGATACAGAACCATCTATGGTAATGCTCCCAGGCATGACACCAGATTTCACTATTTTAGAAACCACTGAGAGAGGTCATGACCTTCTTCTGAGGCATAGAGGTATGTGACCAGGTGAACTGACCTGCATTGTCTACTCTGCTGGCCAAGTGAGACCAATACCCATTATTGAAGCTGATCTTATCTTGCTTTCTGGGTAGGTGAGTGAAGTATTGTTCCATCCCATGCTAAGCCATGATGACAAATGACCTTTGGACAATTTCAATAGTTAAATTTAGTGGACAGCATTGTTCCGAGCCCCCCTCTGAGACTGGTAGTTGGTCCACAGTGCTCTGCTTAACAGTTACATATAGACACATTTTACACAAAAAGTTAGTATGTACTTTATCTTCAAATATAGCAGGGTGTTGATGATTGTTTATCATAAGTAGTTGCCTTAGTTGGAACTTTTGTCAAAACAGATAACAAAGCAAACACAAAGATCTTTAGATATAATGGAATTGATTGGGAGGGTCTTGAGATAGTTTATTACATGGTTTATCTCAGTGGCACAGTGATAGAAACTTGTGGAAAGAAGCCCACAAAGTGACAGGAACATTCTCCCACTCCCCCCTCCCCCTCCAAGAAACTGAGCTTGAGTAGGCAAGAATCTGTGCAGCACTGGGAATCTCAAGAACAAAAAATGGGGCGATCTGACTTTCCTCAAAGTTCTGTCTTTTCATTTGTCTTCTCATTCTGTCTTCACATCTGTCTCTTGGCAACTTTCAGGCAGGATGTTGATGCCCAGGTTGACTCCAACTCAAAGCCTCACAGCACAGATGCCTAAAAAGAAGCAGTTCTTTTTCCTTAAGGCTCATTTGAAAGAATGAGCCTGGGCCATGCCTTGTCTCCTAGTAACTGGCTTGTTTCAATCAGCTCTAGCAAGCTAGCATAGATTGGGTGACCTAGCAAGAATCTTTTCTCACAATTCTAAAATGGAGAAGAACAAAGTAAAGGGGCCAGAACGGTAGATTTCTGGAGAGGGCTCTTTTCTTGGCTTTCTGATAGACTCCTTGCTGTATTTCTTTTTCTTTTTTTCTTTTTCTTATCTTTTCTTTTTCTTTTTTTTTTCTTTTTTTGTTTTTGGGTCACACCCAGCAACGCTCATGGGTTTACGCCTTGCTCTATGCTCAGAAATCGCTCCTGGCAGGCTCAAGGGGACCATATGGGATGCCAGGTTTCGAACCACCGGCCTCCTGCATGAAAGGCAAATGCCTTACCTCCATGCTATCTTTGGCCCCTCCTTGCTGTATTTCATGGTAGATTACAGAGAGGACACAACTTCTTATTTTGTTCTTAGAAGGGCACTAACTGGTCCCTTTTGTGAGGGCTGCACCCTCATGATCTAATCACCCCTAGTGGATCATCTCCTAGTAATATTCTCACTCTTGAAGTTGGGATTCAATACAGAAGTTGGAGAGCTAGCTGAGAGCTAGGAGTATCCCTCCTGAGCACTTGCAGTGTGACTCCAGGACCAAAACCAAAAATTCGACATAAGAATTTACTTAATTTCATGAATTGTTGTAGACTTTGGGTCCATCTGTGTGGTCAAAGACGACAGGATTTTGTGTTACTTAATAGAAGAGAAGTAGTATCCTGTTGTGATTACATGTTTCAACTTCTCTATCCAATCATCTGCCAATGAGTATTAAGGTAGTTAAGTGTTTTGGTATTTGTATGTAAATACCAATCCCAAAGTGGGTTATAAATAATTTTTGTTTTTTGTTTTTTGATTTTTGTGGTTTTTGGGTCTACCCGGCAGTGCTCAAGGGGTTACTCCTGGCTCCATGCTCAGAAATTGCTCCTGGCAGGCACGGGGGACCATATGGGGCACCAGGATTCGAACCGATGACCTTTTGCATGAAAGGCAAACGCCCTACCTCCATGCTATCTCCCGGGCCCCATAATTTTTGTTTTTAATTGGGGGGTTGGAGCCACTCCCAAGTGGTGCTCAGGAGGACTTGTGGCTTCTTCCTAGCTATTCTAAGCCATTTGGTCCAGTGATTCAATGCAAGGACCTGAAAATGCAGTGTTCCTTAGGCACTGTGGTGCCAGGAGTGACTTAAGCTACCTGAGAAGTGCTCTGAGTACTTCAGAACTGCCAATGATGCTCAGAGGACAGTGTGGTGTGGTAGATCAAATCTGGGTGGGATGGATTCCAGGAAGGTGTCTTCTATGTGTTCTTAATTTTCTGAGGATTCTCCACCCTATTTTCTTTAATGACCATACTAATTTCCATTCCTACAAACAAGGGACAAGGAATCCCTTCCTTTCACATCCTCTTCAATGGCTTTTTTCCTTGTCTTTTGGAGAATTGCCATAGTTGCTGGTATAGGTTGAAATCTTATTACCTTGAGTTGTAATAAGTGATGATGAATACCTTTTCCTATCCCTTTTGGCTATCTGTCCCTCTTCTTTGGAGAAATATCTATAGCATGAATTTGGGGATTATGCAAACAACAGTTCTTTTTAGATTGAGGGGTGGCAGTGGGCAAGGGGGTCAGAAGAAGGGGCTGATGTTTAACAATGTCACAAAGTCAGGCTATTTAGGCAGTGAAGATTAGTCCTTCTGAAGACAGACTGGGTTGTTATCTAAAGGTGGGTGTCAACCTGCAATAAATTTATCTCACTCTTGCTGTAAGTAATAAATCATCAAAATCTTGAATAACCTTCACAAGGTCTGCTAGTGATGCCAACGAAGGCTGTCCAGGAAGAGATGCCATCCATTTCCTCAGATAGCTTTGATTCCTAAAGAAAGATGCTCGACAAGGATTGTTTGTTTAACCATGTTCAGTTATGACAGAAAAATAGTGCTGTATTCCTGGCCTTTCAAGGAAACAGTGAAGAACAGAGTCTGACTGTATAGTTCTATTTATATAATATGTCCAGAATAGGTGCATTTGTAGAGCTAAAATGTAGATAGTTGGAAAGGAGGCATGGGGGTTAGTTAAAATCTCTAGAATTTCTTTCAGAGGTGATGCAATGATTCTAAAAGTGTGGTCATGTGTATGAACCTTTGAACATATACCAAAAACCACTCAGGTATATACTTTTATATTTTATTTTTTTATAAATCTTTATTTAAGCACCATGATTACAAGCATGTTTGTAGTTGGGTTTTATCATAAATAGAATACCCCCTTCACCAATGATTTTAAATCAATAGAGTACATTGTATGTGAATATATCAATAAAGCTGTTTAAAAGAAATAGCAGAAGGCTGAATGATTCCCTTGCAAGGAAGCTTAGAAATTGACACAAAACAGAAAGAAGACAAACAACCCTTCCCAAACCAGACACACACTGAAGATAGTGTATGGGGACAAAGTCCTTATTTAATTTGTTGCTCCAAGTATAGACCTCTCAGTGGCAGCTGCTTCTCCTGGGAGCTAGTAGAGAAATGTAAAAATTTTGGACCTTCCTCCACATACACTTGTGGCATTATTCCTTTTTGCCTAGGCACATTAAAATGGGAAAAATTAACAGATTCAAAAAAGTTCTTACCTAATAGAGATAGGAACACAAAAATTTTTATACCGCCGTGGGACCTTATACCCTAAAGATTTGGCATAGTGACTTGGCCTAGACTCCAGTTGATTCGACATTGGCCATTCACTCCTGAATTATGGATACCACCAACAAAAAACAAACATGGTTTCCTACATCAGCACCAGGAACATAAA
>PVKC010046850.1:0-11169 GCA_004027635.1 Crocidura indochinensis | reverse complement strand
CTTACATTCCAAAGTTTACTTTAAAAAGGCTCCCTGAATTTAATAAAGTGCCCTCGCTTCTTTTCATTTGCGTGGACCCCATGCAAACGCGTGGTCTCTCATTTTTACACTAATATTTTCTGTTAGCAAATATCTCCTCCATCCCGCTTTCTCCCACGAGTTACAAGGTCTCGTGAACGTAAAATAATTTATGTTGCAGACATTAGTAGTCTGCAACATCTCATTACTTGAAATTGGTCGCAAGCGTCACCTAATTTACCAATAATGGCTGGGAAAATGAATATTCACACTCTGTTCCCTAATGCTGGGCCAATAAACATGTTTAGTATACAGGCATATGAGTAGTTTAAATTTTGAAGACCATTTGGTCTCCACAACTATTCCACTCTGCCATTATAGTACAAAACCAATAAAAATGGGACCTGAGGGGGCCGGGCGGTGGCGCTGGAGATAAGGTGCCTGTGCTAACCTAGGACAGACCGCGGTTCGATCCCCCGGTTCCCCATATGGTCCCCTGTGCCTGCCAGGAGCGACTTCTGAGTGAATAGTCAGGAGTAACCCCTGAGCGTCACTGGGTGTGGCCCAAAAACCAAAAAAAAAAAAAGGGACCTGAGAAATAATATATAATGGGTAGATGCTTGCCTGGCACTGAGTCTACCAGGTGTGATTTCTGACATCACAGATGATCCCAGAATCTTCTAAGGATGATCCCTGTGCTCCAGAGTGAGGATTAAGTCTTAAACATGACTAGGTGTGGTTCCAAAACAAAACAACAACAAAGTAAGCCAAAGATCAAGTGTTAGAAGCCAGAGAGATAGCAAGGAGGTAGGGTGTTTTTCTTGCATGCAGAAGGATGTTGGTTCGAATCCTGGCATCCCATATGGTTCCCTGAGCCTGCCAGGAGCGATTTCTTTGTGTAGAGCCAGGAGTAACCCCTGAGCACAGCTGAGTGTGACCTAAAACAAACAAACAAAAAGATTAAGTGTTGGGGCCGGGAGATAGCATGGAGGTAAGGCGTTTGCCTTTCATGCTAAAGGTCATCGGTTCGAATCCCGGTGCCCCATATGGTCCCCCGTGCCTGCCAGGAGCAATTTCTGAGCATGGAGCCAGGAGTAACCCCTGAGCACTGCCGGGTGTGACCCAAAAACCAAAAAAAAAAAAAAAAAAAAAGATTAAGTGTTAATGAGTGAATGTGAGGGACCAGAGAGATAGCATGGAGGTAAAACATTTGCCTTTCATGCAGAAAGCATTGGTTCGAATCCTAGCATCCCATATGGCCCCCTGAGACTACCAGGAGCAATTTCTGAGCATAGAGCCAGAAGTAACCCCTGAGCGCTACCGGGTGTGACCCAACACCCCCCCCAAAAAAAAGAGCGAATGTGACTATGTTGCAATCATATTTTACTTATACACAAAAATTTTTGAATTTCATATTTTTCAAAAGAGAGGATTTTTCTTTGGATTTTTCTTCAGCTATTTTATGTTTATCAATATTGGGCCAGAGAGATAGCAGGTAGGGTATTCACCTTACACAAGTTTGACCACCTGCACAACATATGCTCCTCCAACCCTCACAAGGAATTATCCCTGAGCACCAGAAGTAATTCCTGAGAGGTGGAGGGAGACTAGGGGGGCATTGTTGGTAGGAATGTGCACTCGTGAAAAGGGGTGTTCTTTTTATGACTGAAACCCAACTACAAACAGTTTTGTAACCATGGTGTTTAAATAAAGATATTAAACAAACAAACAAAAAAGAAAGTAAAACCCTTAGCATGGCTGGGTGTGGTTCTCCTGAAAACAAAATCAAACAAAAAAGAATGTGGAGACCATCTTAGCTTGTAGATTACACACAAACTAGTTTGACCTAGAGTTTTCAAACTTCAACCTCACTAATAAGATGCAGGTGAGAACAGCAGTGGGACCTCCACAGTGCTACTGCAGGTGGGCTCTGGACCTTAAAGATTAAATATTGGAAAGTGATGACATGTTCAATCTGTCAAAGCAACTTGGATTTTCCTGTGAGCAACAATGAAATTGAGCTTCCAGGATATACTTTTTTGTCATAATCAATTAAAATTTACCAGGGACTTTTAACACAGAAAAATCTATGGTGCTGATCTCTTAGGCTAGGAAAATTTCCATACTTTTTTTGTTTTGTTTTGTTTTGTTTTTGGGCCACACCCGGTGACGCAATCAGCCAAGGAGTCCGGCCCTGCGGCAGAAAAGCAGCGGAAAGCGCCTAATCCAGCCCAAAAGTGGCAAGGCGAGTGGCTTCGGCTTTGGGGCAACACATTTGGCTCAGCTCAGCTTGGTTCTCATGGGCTCAGCTTGGCTCGGCTCCGGGAAAACCTGGGATCCGCCCTCCAAATCAAGAAGGTGTTTTTTTTGTTGTTTTTTTGTTTTTTGTTTTTGGTTGTTTTTGGGTCACACCTGGCAGTGCTCAGGGGTTACTTCTGGCTCCATACTCAGAAATTGCTCCTGGCAGGCACAGGGGACCATATGGGGCACTGGGATTCGAACCGATGACCTTTTGCATGAAAGGCAAACGCCTTACCTCCATGCTATCTCCCAGGCCCTCAAATCAAGAAGGTGTAACAGAGCGAGCAGACCAGCTGCAGTGCCTGGAACTGTGCAACTTCAAATCATGTGGTGAGCTCAGCGTGGGACAAATCCAGTATCTGGACTTATGGTTTAGGATCTAAGTGGGTATTCACATAGTTGGTGATGGAATAATGTTTAACTAGTTAGTGTAAAAATTGTTACATTGTTGCATTGTAAATATTAAAACCTTTTACTTTTCAGGGGAGGGGGAGATGTTGCCTCACCCCTGGGTTCAGGTAACTACCTGAGCCCTGCCCATTCCTGGGCGGGGCTTTGGGAACCGGATATTACGCTTACTTTACCTGCAAGCCCCGTCCATTTACTGGGAGGGGTCTTGGAAGGGTATTTAGGTCTGGGGTCTCAGGCTTTCGGGCTTTTTGCCTTCGCCTTTTTTCCCGTTTGGATCCTGGCCAACATGTAGGTCAGAGGTGACATGGATGAATGAAGATGCAGGGCTAACTTAAATGGTAGGAGTCACATCTGCTGACTAGGGCTGAATAAACATGTTATCTGTCATGAAACCTGCCTGTGAGTGAGATTTCTACCTGCCGCTCTCATGAACCTCCAGACCCGTGGGTTAGTGGGGGCTGAAGCCACGTGGCCTGGGATGGCAGACAAAGGCCCTCATCTCCATCCAGCACCATCCTAAGTCATGTTTTTTTTTGGGGGGGGGGGTTACACCCGGCAGTGCTCAGGGGTTACTCCTGGCTTCATGCTCAGAAATTGCTCCTGGCAGGCACGGGGGACCATATGGGGCACCGGGATTCGAACCGATGACCTTTTGCATGAAAGGTAAACGCCTTACCTCCATGCTATCTCCCGGGCCACAGGCATGTTTTTCTTTAGGTAGGCATATGTGAGTTGCAACTGGAAACCTTTCATTTTTATTTATTTTTTTTTTTTTTGGTGGGGGCACACCCGCTGACACTCAGGGGTTACTCTTGGCTTTGTGCGCAGAAATCACTCCTAGCTTGGGGGACCATATGGGACACCCTGATTCAAACCACTGTTCATTCTGGATAGACTGCATGCAAAGTAAATGCCCTACTGCTGTGCTATCTCTCTGGCCCCTGAAAACCTTTAATTTTTTATCATTTACAGTTAAACATAATAAATGTCCACTTAGTCTTTATTTTTTCATTAAATTAAAATAAAACAATAAAATTACCTTTTATTTCTTATTGGTTTTTGGGTCACACCCGGCAGCGCTGAGGGATTACTTCTGGCTCTATACTCAAAAATCGTTCCTGGCAGGCTCTGGAGACCGCATGGGATGCTGGGATTCAAACCACGGTCCTTCTGCATGCAAGGCAAATGCCCTACCTCCATGCTATCTCTCTGGTCCTAAAATTAATTTTTAAAAAAGAAGAAAGAGAGAAATCAAGGGGCCAGGGAGATAGCATGGAGGTAAGGCGTTTGCCTTTCATGCAGAAGGTCATCTGTTCGAATCCTGGCATCCCATATGGTCCCCTGTGCCTGCCAGGAGCAATTTCTGAGCATGGACCCAGGAATAACCCCTGAGCACTGCCAGGTGTGACCCAAAAAAACCACACAAAATAGAAAGAGAGAGAGTGAGAGAGAGAGAGATCAAGGTAGGTATAAAGGAGAAAGTGATATAAACCTTACTTTGCAAGATGGAAAATAGGTGTAAGGTATTAGTTGACTTGGCCAAGCAGTAAAAGCAAAAACTTGATACCAGAAGGAGTGTAGATGGAGTCTAGAAAGAAAGCAGCTAATTTAATTAATCTCAGAAAGTCCAGGCCAAGGAAGGCATTTCCACATAAAATTCAGGTGGGGAAAGAATAGAACCAGAGAAGGTCTCTTCAAGGATCAGCTTCCTGAAAGCCTTGTCCTAGCTCCTCCTTCTCCATATCCTGACTGAACAGCACAAAATTTCTGCTCTTAGGGGTCTAAGCAAAAAGCACAGGCGGTATGATATTTTTCTTGCATCGTGTTCGATTCCCTGATCTCCAGAATTTCATGGGGTCCCCAGAGCCTGCCACTAGTAATTCCTGAGTTTAGAATCAGGAGTAATCTCAGGACACTGCCAGGTGTGGCCCCAAAAAACAAGCAAGCGAAGAAAAGATTTGCTCTAATGAGAGCTGGAAGGCCTGGTCTATGGTATAAAGCTTACCACAAAAAGTGGTGAGTGCAGTTAGAGAAATAACTTCACCAACAACTATCCCATCAATGGTAGTGAGTGAGAGAAACAGAATGCCTGTCTTGAATACAGGCAAGAGGTAGGAAAGGAGGGAGATGGAGGGCACTGGTGATGGTAACAGTGGGTGTTCTTTTTTATAACAGAACCCAACTACAAACATGTTTATAATCATGGTGCTTAAAGATATTAATTTTTTTTTTAAAAATCTGCTCTAGAGACTGGGACTCCAGGCATTGTATCTACGAATTGAGTGGTAAGATGCCTGTAAAGCAGATTTCTTTTCTTTTTTTTTCTTTTTTTTTTTTTGGTTTGTTTTTTGGGTCACACTTGGCAGGGCTCAGGGGTTACTCCTGGCTCTATGCTCAGAAATCGCCCCTGGCAGGCACAGGGGACCATAAGGGATGCTGGGATTCAAACTATTGTCCTTCTGCATGAAAGGCAAATGCCTTACCTCCATGCTATCTCTCCAGTCCCTCTTTTTTTTTAGAAGCCCAAACCATTATGACTTCCATCTTTGACCCCAGTATATGATTTGTTTTTGTTTTATTTATTTATTTATTTATTTATTTATTTATTTATTTATTTATTTATTTATTTGGTTTGGGGCCTTACCCAGTGAAGCTCAGGGGTTACTCCTGGTTCTGCACTCAGAAATTGCTCCAAGTAGGCTGTGTACAAATAAATACCCTACCAACTGTGCTATTTCTCTGTTCCCCCAGTATATTATTGTATTGTTTTTATGACTAATGATATGATCTCTGTGATTAGGCCAAATCCTTTCCAGTAGCTGAGTTAAAGAAGGTGAAATAATTGACTCACTTTAATCTGCTATTACATATGTACATTTGTCTGAAGATTTCAGGAAGTGAGCAGGCTTTGGTACATTTACCTCACAAGTAGGGAAAATGCTTGATTCCTTATCACTACACTGTCCAGATAGATCCCATGAACTCTGTGGGCTTTTGGGAAAATCTGCCAGTAGGTCAAATTTTGGGATTTCTGCAATGGATTGATGTGCAAATTCTTGGCCTTTGCAAGAACCTGGTGAAGCGGTTAGTAATTTCATCTTCCACAGGAAGAAACTAAGTCTCTGGATGAATTAGCAATGAGGAGATTTAAAAAAAAATAATAATAATTACACTTCCCTCCACAAAAGAAAAAAATAACTTGGTCCTCTAAAATGCATTTATTCCCTCTAATCATTCATTCCCAGTTTGGTCCGTTTTACTTTTATCCATTTTATACTTTTATCATTATAATGATGTGAAAGCATTGGTTTAAATCAGGGGTCTCAAACTCGAAGCCTGCGGGCTGCAAGCAGCCCTCCGTACAACATTTTGTGGCCCTGCCCTAGAGAAATCTTCTTGTTTTTTTTTTTTTTTGTTTGTTTTAGTTAGTTGTTTGGGTCACACCCCCCAATGTTCAAGCCTTACTACTGACTTTGCACTCAAGGATCACCCCGACTTTGCCTCCTGCGCCCCGAGGTAAATTGAGTTTGAGACCCCTGGTTTAAATAGTTCTTAGAAGAAGAAAAAAAGAAAGAAAAGAAAGGAAGGAAGGAAAGATAGGATAGGATAGGAAGAAAAGAAGGAAAAAAGAAAGGAAGGAAGTTCAAGCTTCAAGTTTCTATTTAAATTCTGACTCAAAGGTCTTTACATGCAGCATGAAATCATTTGGTCTATATAGATAAGGCTATTGTTTCATGGAAACAATGACATGCAAGAAGGCAGATGGTCAGAAAGCAATCATACTCCTCAGGTCCCCAGCTCCTTTAGGATCAGCACCCCTCCCCAAAGAACCATATTTGAAGGGATCTCCCAAGCAGTTTCTTAGAAACTTGGGGGCCAATTCTGTTGGTTCTTAGCCACTGCTTCTTGAACCAAACAGTGTCTGGGACTCCAAGATAACCTGCAATGCTCAGGATCTCTGTGGACTCAGGAACCAAAATTTTCTGCATGCCAAAATGTGTTCCAGCCCTTTGAGTCATCTCCCCAGCACGCAGAACAAATGGCTACCTAGAAATTAAAGTTTTCTTTAGCTTTGAGCTTCACGCTGTCTTACAATAAGCTCCTTATCCAAAAAGACAGATGATTGTTGAGTGGCCCAGTGGGCCAGGCCATTTGGTGGCAGAGCAAGATGTGTTTATTTGGGTTTTTATTTTGGTGGTGGGGGTGGTGATTTGAAGATCACACTGGATGTGCTGGGGAGTGGAAGGTTACTGTGCTTGGGAGAGAAGGAGAGTTCACCATTGGCTATGCTTAGGGACCCAGACAAAACACAGACTCTCAGACAAAACCAGTTGAACTCTTTCTGGCCCCAGTGGCAGCATGGCTCACCTTTTGGCTGCTAGAAGCACAGTCTGCCTGACCAAGCCCAGGGGTTCACCCTTTCCTTGAAGAGCCAAGACAATAGTAAACAGGCATTGCCAGAGAGGGCGGTGGGAAGATGAACCTCGGGATAATGTGAAGGAAGAATGTTTTGGCAGCCACACGCTGAAAGCTGGGAGGCTCTCTTTGGACTCCGTGTTCATGGGACAGATTGAGAAGCCGGAACAGAAGAAGACAATAGCCACTTTGTTCTGCAGGACTGAGGCTCTTTCCATAACCTCCACATGTGTTTCTTTAGCCTCCTGAACTCCACTAGATGGCATTGCGTTTGCGCCCGTGCCAGCTGTTTCTGGTGAAAAAAAATGGGGCAAGGTTGTGCTTGGGGGCAGACTGGGTCCTATCCAAGTGTTCGTGGCATTTTTATGTGTTTCCTTAATTTCTGGGGATGTTTGAGTTTCCAAGCCCTCGGGCTACTGCACACCAAACTCTGGGATTTCCATTTAAGAACCAAAAATGTGAGATGTCTGAGGAATCAAAAGGCTAGTCCCACCTTCTTCTTCTTCTTCTTTTTTTTTGTTTTTTGTTTTTTGTTTTTTTGTGTTTTGTTTTTGGGTCACACCGGCAGTGCTCAGGGGTTACTCCTGGCTCCATGCTCAGAAATTGCTCCTGGCAGGCACGGGGGACCCTATGGGGCACCGGGATTCAAACCGATGACCTTTTGCATGAAAGGCAAACGCCTTACCTCCATGCTATCTCCCGGGTCCCATAGTCCCACCTTCTGATAAAAGTTGCAGAGAAAAATGAAAACCTGAGAACCAGAGAGATAGCACAGCAGGTAGGGCTCTTGCCTGGCTCATGGCCGACCTGGATTTGATCCTTGGCATTTTATATGGTTCCCTGAGTGCAGAGCCAAAAATAACCCCTGAGCACTATCAGGTATGATCCAAATTAAAAATAAATTAATTATGTAAAGATGTTAATGGAAACATTATTGTTGGGAAATTGTATAAGTAATAAATAAAAGTTATTAAATTAAAAAAATAAATTAATTAATTAAAAAATGAAGACCTGGCCCGGGAGATAGCATGGAGGTAAGGCGTTTGCCTTTCATGCAAAAGGTCATCGGTTCGAATCCCGGTGCCCCATATGGTCCCCCCGTGCCTGCCAGGAGCAATTTCTGAGCATGGAGCCAGGAGTAACCCCTGAGCACTGCCGGGTGTGACCCAAAAAACACACACACACAAAAAAATGAAGACCTAACAGACTGAATGAATTTCTCCCCAATTACAGAGCTAGTTTGGGGCAGGCAGGAAAGGGCACTAATCTTCCTGCTGGAAAGCCTGCCCCCTTTTGGATAGGTGACTCAGCCAAAGACATCCAGAAACATGTACTTTATTTAGACCAGAGCTTCTGAAATGTTTTCTACCCATCACTCCTTTTTGCCCAACATAAGCAATATTGGTAAGTGCCACCAGAAACACAGTCGATTTTTTCATTCATTTTTGGTTATTGCATGTTCAGAAACCTTTGTAGTGAAGTTTTTCATAGCTGCTATGTTTAGTTATGCAACACCTGGGACTGCATTGTGATTTAAGAAGCTAGGTTTGGGGGGAGCAGAGAGATAGTATCGCAAGCTAGGTGCTTGCCCTGTATACCACTGACCAGGCTTCAATCCCAGGCATCACATATGGTCCCTTGAGACTTGATAGGAGAGATCCCTTATCACAGAGTCCCCTGAGCACTGCTAGGAGTGATCCCAAACCAAAACCAAAATCAGAGACTAGTTTTTAGTACTTTCTCAGTTCCTAGACTCTCTCTGTACTGTTCTCATTGGCAGCACTAGAAACCACAACAGACGGTATTTCATGTGTTAAAACTCAAAAGCACAAGTTATCCCATATTCAGGTTACATCTAAAGGATTAGGGAGTCTGCTCAATGAACTGGAGCTCATACTTTGAAATGCAGGAGCCAGGGGCTGGAGAAATAGCACAGCCATAGGGTGTTTGCCTTGCAATCAGCTGCTCCAGGATGGACGGTGGTTTGAATCCTGGCATCCCATATGGTCCCCTGTGCCTGCCAGGAGCGATTTCTGAGCACAGAACCAGGAATAATCCCTGAGTGACACATGGTGTGATCCATTAAAAAAGAAAAGAAAAGAAAAGAAAAGAAACACAGGAGCAGCGAGTTCCATTGTTGCCACTGCACAGCCCCCAATCATCACCAGTAGCAAGCTCTGAGCACTGGGCTTGGAGTAGTCCTGATCAAACTTTAAAACTTAATAAATTCGAGGTCCTTTTAAAGTAATTCAGTCCATTTTCAAACTCTCAAATCCAGCTAAGAACACTCCCCACCATTCTTTGGAAAAGGGATTTATTCGTTACAATAAACAAATTAAAACAGGGAAGCTAAAGTCATAAGTACAGAGCAAATATAATTTTTTTGCAAAGATTCAAGTATTAGAGCAACTGAGATTGACTTGAATACTCTTTAAAAAGAGTCATGTTTTGGCTTTTGGGTTATTCCTGCCAATGCTCAGAGGTTACTTCTGGCATCTGCTCTCAGGTACCATATGGGATGCCAGGGATCAAACCCAGGTCAGCCATATACAAGGTCTTAACCACTGTGCTATCTAACTTGTATACAACTATAGATATTTAGCCAGAGTCTTAGGGATGTATTCTGGGTTTTTTTTTGTTTGTTTTGTTTTGTTTTTTTTGTTTTTTTGTTTTTTGGGCCACACCCGGCGGTGCTCAGGGGTTACTCCTGGCTGTCTGCTCAGAAATAGCTCCTGGCAGGCACGGGGGACCATATGGGACACCGGGATTCGAACCAACCACCTTTGGTCCTGGATCGGCTGCTTGCAAGGCAAACGCCGCTGTGCTATCTCTCCGGGCCCAGGGATGTATTCTGAAAGTCTGAGTAGCTGTAGTCAGTTAATGCAAAGCATGTCTCGTGGTTACATCAAAACAGTTTGGGAGCTTTTAAGGAAATGCCTGATTTCCCTGGGTTAGTTTATGTGTGTTCTGTTCCTTAAAGACTTCAAGAGTTTTCATGAACTCCATAAATATTTCACTGAAGCTCTGAGAAGTTGGATAAGTTTGCTTTTTTCTATTCTCCAAAATTGTCTTTACTCCTCTGGAAACTGACCCCGGGCTGCGTGTGTAACGATGCAATGAAAAGTTCCATAAATCATAAATCTTATGATGAGGTTTCAATGCCTCTGGAATTGTAGCTTTTGGAAGTCAAAGTTCTATATGAATGACTAGTCCAGTCCTAAGCTAAAAGAGTGAAGAATTCAATAGTCTTGTTAACTGATAAAACAATCAAGAAGTCGTGTATTGTTCTATAAAGATGATGAATAAATGAAAAAGAAATCAACAAACAAAATGCCCTTTCATTATTGTGAACTGGGAGAAAGAAATGATGTATTGTTTCAGAGGGAACTTGAGGTCTTTGCTTTAGTGCATACAAAACTACAATTAACATATCAATTGTTCATTTGTAATGAATGTTTCTGGTGCAACCTGGAATGAGGGCACCTGTACTATAACCCCAGCTCTGGGGGATAGCAATTGTGAAACTTAACTGTGTCCCCTGAGTCACTGAATATCAGTTTTCTCTGCTGTACAATGAAGGGATTTAAGCTCTTCGTAGATCCCTGCCAAAGTTCCTTCATGCACATGGTCTCTATGTTTCTGAGGTGCATAGAAGCTCTTGGGAAATGTCTGTGCATTCATTTGAAGGAGTTCTTTAAGTGGTTCGATTTTAATGTGGTCTATTTGTTAACTTCCTTTATTGATCATCCAAGCAACATCTTAGCGGAGCTCCTTCTTCTAGGTGATGAAAATCATATTTAATTAGGAATGTGTGTCACTTTCACATTTCTCACTTCCTGTAAAGTAGCCTCCTGAGCAATCAATGTCAGCTATCCATGAAACCAAGACTATTTGGAGAGATAAGAATGGCTCTGAGAGTCTTGGGATGTAGCATGGCAGCAGAGTCCAGACCTTGCATGAATAAGGATTTTGGTTACATCCCTGACAACACACACACACACACACACACACACACACACACAC
>PVKC010046849.1:0-11170 GCA_004027635.1 Crocidura indochinensis | reverse complement strand
AATCACAAACACATATGTAATCAAAACGTTTAAATTAAAAAAAAAGAAAAGAAAAAAATCAAAAAAAAAAAGAAAAGAAAAAAATAAGGCCTCCCAACTCTTACCACAGGCTGTGTTCTGCACATGGACTGTATAGAAAGAGGAGGTACAGTAAACTACCCTATATACACCTCAACCCAGACCCTTGCCTGGTCTGTATTGGAAATTGGGGACAAAAAAAAAAGAAGTATGGTGTTTGAGGGCTATGTGATCAGTCAACTTTTGTTCTATTATATGGCTAAATTATAACTTCACAGGAATATTTTGCTACATAAAGGGTTTCTGTACAACGAACAACAGATTAATCTGGTTTAAAAGCCTATAAAGTCATTGTTCTCAGAACGTCAGAAAAATTAGTCATGAAATAAATCCATAAAATCATTTCCCCTTCTTTCTATCAATCAAGAAAAAGTGCTCCCTAAAGCATCCTTCATGAGTTTTGTCTAGTCCTTAATAGACTAGGAAAAAATTAAAGAAAAAACACATTTAAAAATTTTTTCATATTTACACAGAGCTATGAACAAGTTCCCATGTCTCTCTCTTTTTTGTTGGTTGCCATAAATTTAACTATTTGCCTGATTAAATTGGATCTTATTTTTCACTGTCACAGTAATTGAATTTGGTATTGGCCATGAGCGTAATGCACAAGAAAAGATGAAGGATGGGGGAGAGGCAGGGTTATAGTCAACACAACAATGAATGGCAAAAAAATAGCAAAAACATATAGGGTATGCAAATGTCCCTCTGAAAATCTTTAAGTATCTTGGAAGTCCTGACAGTTCCTTGGGATAATGAAAATGGCCTGGGACATGATTAAATTCGTGACAGGCTTCCATGCAGAGAACTCTCATCCTACTTTGCTGATGAGGAGCCTCCAAGGAATCATCTTATATCAAGGGAAATGTTTTCAAATATTTTCTTGAGAGTCAGATATAAGCCTCTTTTACTCCTGCATCTGAATTCCTTTTCCTATTAAACAAGGAGTGAAGCTACAAGAAGCACAGTGAGGAGGAAATCATTTTGCTATTGATACTTTCTTGAATTCTTTTCTTTTTTTTTTTTACCCAAAAACTGTTTTCTATTTCTGTTAGAAAAAGTATGAGTTTCATTTTACTGCTGATCAAGACTGCAAGACCACAAAGTCATCTTTAATATAATCCTAATCAACAATTTGGCTCTTTTTAGACATTTGAACCAACAGCTTTTTTTCATGTTTTTATTATCTAAATGGCAGTATCACTGTCTATGAAAATATTATTCATGTTTTAGGTATAAGGTCTTAATTACCAAGTACATGGTGGTCTCTTTACCACTACCCCCAGGCTCCTACCTATCTACTCTTCACTTTTCCATTTATAATTTTAGGTAACAAGAAAGGTTAAGTACAAAGGGAAAAGATAAGAGTAGATGGCCTGAGAGATAGTACAATGGGTATGCATTTGCCTTGCATGAGGCTGACCTAGATTTGATCCCTATCATTTCTTGTGCCCCTGAGGACCACCAGTAGAAAGTCCTGAGCACAGAACCAGAAGTAACCCTTGAAGCACCACCAGTTTAGGCTCCCAAACAAAAACCAATAACGACAAAAAGATGAGAGCAGAAAATAAAATAATAACAACAGAATTCTAATTCTTTAACATGCCCTCCAGCTAAACAAATTGTAAACTACTTCGGAATGTGCCTAGACTGCTTCTACATGGCTACTTCCTTTTCTTGAAATTTGATATTTTCCTGAAATAAAGCAAAGCCAATGACCTTATGCCTAAAGTTTTTTTTCAGGGAGCCAACTGTGCACATATATTCTTGTTTCCTTTTTCCAGTCTGGGATCACTTTGCTGTTTTGGTTATGAGAAGCTAAAGAGTCTAGAGGAAGTTGCTTTTAAGTCTCTAGGGATCCCAAATGTCATCTTAGATTTTCAGAAGAGGTAGCATGATTTTCCTGAAGCCTTTAGTGGTGATTTTTTTTTAACCACAAATAGAAGAAGACTAAATGACTCTTAATGCAATATATGCCTGAGATAAAGGCAAAGAAATAATATTTTTTATCATAGCGACAAAACACATTACTCACATACTATAGGAAATGGAAGTCCAAGCTTACCCAAAAAATCTTAAGAGCAGAGTTAGAGGAAAAATTATATTTCACCTATATTTCCCATTCGACAAACAGTTGAGCTAATGGGCAAGTATAAAAGGAAGGAAGCTTTTCTCCCATTTGCAAGTATTGATATGGAAGACATGGGGTTGACCAGGAGAAGCTACCATGGCAATAGAGTCTGTACTTGTTTGTGAGAATCTAAAGTTTATTTACTTGTTTTAATTATCCAGTGAATTTTTTGGTTTGGGGGCCACACCTGTAGATGTCCAGGGGTTATTCCTCCTGGCTCTGTATTTATAAATCAATCCTGAAAATTAGACAGTTAATTTTTTATTTATTTAATTTCCTGTTGTGATTATTTTCCTCTGTCAATTCAACACTTTACTACAGTTCAAGTCTGATCTTCATTTCAAAATGTCCCACTAATTATTCTGTTCAATCCAGTTATGTGTGTCAGCCTAGTAATGATATTAAAAAGGGTCATGCTCACAAATGATTGGTCAAAAGCAATCCATTACATCTGATCTGATGGAATGAGTTGAAAGAATCCAATAATCTAAAGTTAAACAACAATTCAAGCTCTGTGTTCTTAATGTGACCTCTAGGAATCAGCACAAGTGGCCCTGGACAAGATTTTGAGATGTATAAATAGACCTATATTGAAGATTTATCTCCATCTAAAAGGCCAAATAATAATTCTTCTTGCCCCAAACAGGCAAGGCTCTAGAAGAACAGAGACAAGGAAAAGAAAACTGGGTGGGGAGGAAGAATAGGAAGTGCTTTTCTCTGTCTGCTATGGTTACATATGTTCCCTGAGGCTTGGGACCATGGGCTTTGTTCACATCTGTATACACTAATGACATTGAGCTTGGTTCAATCTTTTGAGAAGAGTTAATAGTAGGGAAAGAGTAGGCATACCAAAATCATTGACCACACATGAGGGAGTGGGTGAAGCCAGCTGTGTAAGACTTGATAAATGTCTTGGAGAACTTTGCAACATCTTTGCTTCAGCAAACCCCAAAACACATGTCACCAAGGAACTCCTTTATTTCCCTTTATTTTAAACCCCCATGTATTTTTAGTACAATGGAAGCCATATGTTTCTGTTCCATTTACACTTAACTCATTAAAGTGATGTTCAGTGACTGCCATTTGACGTCCACAAAATCTTCTGTTACCATTTTACAAGCATTTTGAAGTGTTTGCCTTCAGAAACTAGGAGCCAGCTAAACCAGATCGGAATAGGGCCCAGTTTGGCTTGAAACTGAAACTCTAGAGGCTCTGTTGGATCACATTCTTGGCAAATTCTCTTCTCCCATTCCAGATCCATAGCCAAGAAGGCTGCTAGAGCAAGCCCAGCCCCAGAAGAAGAACTAAGAACATTTAATTAAAACAGAATACTCAAGGAAGGTCTCATACAAATACCCGAAGAAAAAAATTATTTTAAAATTAGTCTCTACTAAAGCCTACTAAAGAGTAGCATAATATTTAATTAAAGCTGGGGGAGTTTGATATCACATTGTATATGTTATTATATAAAATTCAATGTTCTTTGTTTATAGAGATACCATTACTATATAATTATTACTGAAGTAATCAAAGAAAAAGATAAAATATTTTATGGGATCATTATAAGGAATCAAAAAAAAAGGATGTCACTGACAAGCCAAACAATAGTTTTTAAAATAATACAGTATGGTTTGTACTAGAGAGACGAATAGTGAGTTGGTATAAGTCAGAAAATGAAATGGGTCTTTTCCTCCTAAGATCCTTTTAAAAGTGACAATCTGACAATTGTCTTCAAATTAGGCATGATTTCTATTCAGAGAGCTCAGAACTTAGTAGGAGAGAGGGGAAAATCAATCAATGTTATAAAGCCTTTCTGTTTTGGATATTGGGTAATGCCCAGTATTGTCCAGGATAAACTCCTGGTTTAGAGCTCGAGGTTCATTGCAGGCTATTCTAGGTAGTGGTGGTGGGAACATATGGTGCTGAGAATTGAGCATTAATTTCAATGTGTTGAAATTTCTCTCCAGTATTATTTGCTTATAATTTATGATTGCTGAATTAAAAAAAAAATAAGAGAGTGATGGGTATGTGATGAAGAACAAAGTTAATGTTGGGGGTGGGATATTGGGGACAAAACTCCCTTCTACATAAAGAAAAATTTTTCACACTTCTGAGAATATATATATTTATTTCAATTATAAAATTTAAATGTATTCTTTTTACAACAGTACTATTATTTTATATTTTTATTACTGTTACACCTTATCCACCATTATTCCAAGGTTTCCATCCCTCCACCCATCACAGCCTCAGATTATAGTTTTTTTTTTTACCATACTTAAAGTTGTTTCCACTGGGAATTCTCTAATCCCTTGATTTGTTTCTTTATACTTTTCATCTGAATGAGATCATCTGGTATTTGTCTTTCTGAATCACTTCATTTAGCAAGCAAGACACCCATCAATTTCATCCAAGTTGTGGCAAACTATAAGACTTGTTTTTTTCTCACTGCTGAGTAGAATTACTTTATGTATTTATTCCACAATTTTTTAAAATTCTATTCAACTGTCGTTGGGCACTGGGGTCATGTTTCCAGATCTTGGCAATTGTAAATGTTTTTGCAGTAAACATAAGGGTATATATTTCCTTTTGGATGAATGGTTCTGCACAGCAAAAGAAATGAAGTCTAAAATAAAAAGATACCCTACTGATTGAGAATAAATATTCATACAGACAATGAACTAAACCAAAATAAATAAAACGCACTCAAAGCTCATCAGTAGCCAAAATAACTAAAAGCATCATCAAAAACTGAGAAGAGGAGATAAATAGAAACTTCCTCAAAGAAGACATAAAGATGACCAGCAAAAATATGCAACAGTGTTTATCAGCACTGATGAGGGAAATACAAATCAACATGGCAATGAGATATAATTTATACTAGTGAAAATGTTCTATATAAAAAAATTGGAAACAAAGTGGTGGGATGTAGTGTAAAAGGAACTTTAATTTACTTCTTATGGGAATGCTTCTTAGTTCAATCTTTCTGGAAAATGATATGGAGACTTCACAAAAAATTATGTATAGAGATTACATATGATTCAACAATATTGCTCCTGGATATCTATCCCAAGAACACAAAAATATTACTTCTGTAAAAGGAACATTTTAGAGACAATGTGAAAAATGAGTACACATGGAAGACAAATGGATGTTACCAGGCAAAGGAAACCATGGCGACAAAAAGTATGAACTGGAAATTGGTTTAATGAGGCAGCTGGAAAGGAAGGGAACAAACTGATGATTCTGGCCTTATAAAGTCTGAGAGGTGGTATATGGCTTTAATCTGTGCCAACCGCAATTTCCTAAAGCTGTATTAGCTGCAAGGATATGTTCTTATTTTGTTTTGTATTTCCTTTAAAACTGTCTTTGCTTTCTTTCTTTCTTTCTTTCTTTTTATCTCCTTCATGTCTGGTTTCTTCGCAAAAAGATGAAGAATAAGTCTCAAAGTATGGTGGTCTTTGGAAAAATTGTAAATAGTATTAGTCAGATAGAATAGTCAAGTAGGACAGGAGAAAAAAGGGGAAAACTAGGGACTGGAGGAAGTACCTGACATCTGAAAGCATTTCTGGTATTCACAGCTCATGTTACTCCAACTGAGAGCAAGCAATCCCACATACAAGGTTATTCTGAGCTATGATAAAATGAAAAAAATAAAACCAAGGTCACTTCTTAATTTTAGCTAAACAAAGACAAAACAGATCATTGTGTGACCCATACATGACTAAATACACCTATTGTTGCCCTAAATGAGAAAAAAATGTCAGAAACTACTCTATTAGTTGTAGCTTAGCCACTTTAGTTCCCTCCCATAGATAATAATTTAGTGAGCCATCAAATAAGAAATGCTCTTGGTTTTTTGATAATGTTTAATATAGAAGAATATGGATGACTGGATAATTTAGAATTCTGATTCAGTTGGTTTAGAGTGAGAAATAAAAGTCGGCACATTTTCAAAAGCGCCTCCAATGATCCAAGGCTAGAACTAAAAACTATGATTCCAAAGTAGAGACGCTGGCAGGTGCATAGTTCAATGAGAGATAATGACAGCATTTATAGTAAATTCTTGACAATAAAAACGGCAGCTCAAAAGCACCTGGTGGGGTACCCAGTTGTAATTTTGCCCTTACTATCTGTGACATGCCACCTTATGCTTCCTGAGTGAAAAATTTATTCTCAGGCATGCTTCTAACCTTTTATCCAAAGGTGGCTGCTTTTTTACATTATTTTCTTCCTGTAGTTTCCCTGTCTGACAATTGACTCTCCAGGTTGCTGTGGCTTCTCATTTGTATAATTTTCACCTGTGAAAATTCCTTGGAATATCCTGGGAGCCCACAGAAGGGCCATATGGCCACCATATGAGAAATCCTGTTCTTGGGATTTAAGTTCTTAGTCTTGTGTTGAAAAACTTGCTAATCATATATTTTTATAGCCTAGCTACCTTTTTTTCTTCTTTGATTTTATATATAAATCATTGCTTAGCCATACACAAAGGACATATATATAAATATTTTATATATACACACTAATTTATATGTCTTAAAAGAGCTATAACTAATGCTTATCTTGTACTTAGCAGAGGGCCAATTCATTATTACTCTACAAAGGTCCCAGTGAAGTAGTTAATGTCGCACAATCAGGTTACAAAACAATCACACTCTGCAATCCACCTTGCAACCATTCTGCTCAATTTTCTTATTCAGATGATTAAATATCCCTAGAATATTTTTCTATGTATGACAGGATCCTTAGTTACAAGTTAGTCTCTATGATTGGCATAAAATTGTGTTTGTACATTACAGTGGGACTCTTAAATGTTTTACACTATATGCCTATTTAACATAAAATAGCTATACAAATCAAATATCTATTGACATAAATTATCAATTTATTTTAAAACTTATTCTAGACTACTTCTACCTTCTGTTCTGGGATCCACAAATGGGGTCACAACCCACAGTTTTAGAAGCTGGGGTTATATGTTCAGGAGGAATCCTGAAGTATATATTAAAATAACTTAGAGCTCTTATAAGCTCCAGAAATTAGCACAGGTACTATTCACTACATCAGAAATATAAGAGAGATTATGTGACTAAAAAGCCATCAGTCACAACTACTTTTAATGAAAGGATTTTGCTAACTACACTGGTCTTATCCCTATAAAATGGGATTTATTCCATTCCCTATAAAATGTAACCTACAGCCTGTCATATATGCCAACACTTGTACAGAAGTAAGAGCAGTAATAAAAGAAAGAAAAGTAGTGCATTGGTGAGCTGGCTACTTTATACACATATGCATCATTCCACATGTCACTCTACACCTCAGCTTTCAAGCAAGCAAATATTTCAACACTGTGTCTTGCAAAATGTCTTAGTGGCAGGGAATATGGGTGATTTATCTCTTAGTTTCTTCTCTAGTGAAAGGTACTCCCATGAACAGGAATCAGTAAACATTTGGAGGTTATGATAAAAAAAGAGAGGGGGTGATGATTTGGCTTTGGAAACACATTTCTTATAGTATAACTGCCTCTCTCTACATTGGACAGCCAAAGAATCATTCATTCTAATGAGTAAGTCCTCTCTTTAAAAATTTTATAAATAGAACACCCGAACTTTACTTGAGAGTGTGTGTAATTTAAGAAATATAGGTGTCAGCCCTGGGAATTTTGACCAAGAAAAAAAAGGCATGAAAAAAAAGTTGCAAAAAGAATGAAAACAGACAGAGTCATCCCACTCTGTAAAATCAAAGCAGAGGAGGCAGGAGGTGAGGGTAGGGCCTTAGCACAACCACAAATGTCTTCGCTTTGAAGTCTTTCACTTTTTGAAGGGGGGACTCCTCAACTGTGCTGAGAGGTACACTTGGGGAACCACATGATCCTAGGGATGGAACCCAAGGTTCTAGCATGCAAGGGCTTCCTCCCTGTTAAGCTATCCTAAAGTCTGGAATGCTCAGTCTTGCGTCTTCCCTAAACAAGTCTACTTCCCTGAAAAAACGGAAAGAAAGTCAGCCTAATATAGACTGCTGAGAATCATAACTCAATCACTCACCCTCTGATTAATTCACCTAATTTACATAGCATTGCATCAATTAGAACTTGACTAACCTCTTGCCATAACTGTCTTATCTGCCTGGTGCATGTAAGTCCTTCCCACCTTTCAAGAATTAATACCATTAAAGTGGTGGTGGTTTTTTTTTAGTGTTATTTTGCTTTATTATGGAATAAGCGTTCATTAATTTTATTGCTCCTCTCTGTTCATAGTTAATACTCGGGTCATATGCTAAATGGCTTTTGGTTTCTAGGATACAGGGCTAGGTAGATGCCCTGAGATTGAGGAAAGCCAAACCCTTCCCTTTCTCAAATTTTTTTTTCTAAATACAGCTTTACTTTTATTTTTATTAATTTTATTATTATTATTTTATCATCTTTATTTAAGCACCTTGATTACAAACATGTTTGTTGTGGTGGTTTAGTTAGAACCCCCCCTCCCTTCGCCAGTGCAACATTTCCACCACCAATGCCCTCCTCGGCAAACTAGTTTACCTCTTGAGGATAAAGAGCAAAAACAAGGCCTTTTATTATGGTGGGAACTTGCTATGAGAAAGCAGATTTTAAAGATCCATTACTTCCACACCATTTTGAGAAGCCTGCCTCATTGCCTAGGAGATGCCTCATGCCTAGGGGATGTTCCTGGTTTCTACCACTCAAATTTGTTCCCCATTGACTTGGATAAACTTTCTTCAGACCTACAAAATTAAAAAAACACATCTATTCTCTAAAATATACGAACAAGAAATCATAAAGGCAGAGCAGATAATGAAAAAATATTTTCAAATCTTGTATCTCAAGAGAAACTTGTATTGAAGCTATATAAGAAACTCTTATCAATTAATAATAAAACAAATAATTTAAAGATTTGTAAAGAACTTGAAGATTATAGATAATATAACCAGTGACCATAGGGCCCATGAAAATACATTCAACATAATTAGCCACCGTAAATTACTAATCAAAATGAGTTTTACATTTACATTCACTGGTTGGCTAAAATCAAGATACTGGCGAGAATTGTAAAAATTGAGCTCTCAAAATTGGTGGAAAAATAAAATAGTGTGGCTGCCTTGGAAAGCATAGTGGCAATTCCTCAAACTACAGGATTTCCTTAGAATCCAGGAATTTCTCCTAAGTGAGTGCCAAGAGAAATAAAAGCATAGCCACATAAAAATATGTATATAAATGTCTGTAACATTACTGTTCATAATATGCAAAAACCAAATATTTATCAATAGTAAAATAGATCAGTAACATATGTCAGAAATAAATATAATTCAACATTTAGAATGAATGAGCTTCTATAAATGCTTCATCTACCAATCTTTTTTTTTAAAGAGTCTAAGTGAAATAAACAATTTTAAAAGTCCACATATCACATAGGTTTTATTGAAATATATTAAAAAGGCAAATTTTTAGGGACAGAAAAAAGTAAATTTTAAGAGACAGAAAAAAGCAAATTTGTAGGGACAGAAAGTAAATTAGGGTTGGAGGCAGGGTGGAAAGAACTTAGGGAGTAATTATTAATAGGCACAGGATCTGAGAAAGATGTAGTAAAATAACTTAAAGTTAGGTTGCAGGGATGACTGATTTCAGGTAAGGCTCACAAAACTCTGGATATATACAAATCACCACTGAAGTATTCATTTTAAATGGGACAATTTTATGGTATGAAAATTATATTTTGTTTTTGTTAATACAATTTTTATTTTAATCATAGTGGTTTACATATTGTTCACAGTAATGTTCCAGGTACATGCAAACATTGAATCAGGGGAATTCTCATCACCGAGTTGTCTTCCCTCCACCTCTGTTCCCATCCTGTCTCCCCTATCCTCCACCCTCTCCCAGGGGCTTCTAGATTGAGTGACCCCCTCTGTGTCTAGTTTATTACTTAGTGATGTAATAACTGTTTGGTCTTGGTGCCTCTATTACTTCTCCCTCTAATTGGGAGGCGGGACTAGATAGTTCGAATTATGTGGTTTTGTTTGGGGAAGAGTAAAGTAATAGAATGGGGTAAAAATCAACTACGCCAACAATGGGCAGAGTCCTTCTAGAGGCTCTCATCCTCGGTATGCAAATTATATTTTAATAATTAATTAATGTTAAAATCTTCTTGAACATACTAGATCAGGGGTCTTCAAACTACGGCCCGCGGGCCACATACTGTATTTGTCCCGTTTTTGTTTCTTCACTTCAAAATAAGATATATGCAATGTGCATAGGAATTTGTTCGTAGTTTTTGTTTTTACTATAGTCTGGCCTCCAACGATCTGAGGGACAGTGAATTGGTCCCCTGTTTAAAAAGTTTGAGGACCCTTGTACTAGATGATATATAGAAAGCAAAAATCAAAGAACTGCTATATTCAGTTTTAATTAAGCTTAACTTTTACAAGTGTTGAAATACTTGTTTTTGTTTTGTTTTGTTTTGGGGCCACCTGGCCCGCACTCAGGGGCTCCTCCTTGTTCTGTGCTCAGAAATCTTTTCTGACAGGCTCGAGGGACCATGTGGGATGCTGGGGGTTGAACCTGGGTCCATCCTGGTCAGCACCATGCAAGGCAAAAGGTCTATTGTTGTGCTATCACTCCAGCTTTAATATTTGGTAATATTTATAGATTATTGAATTTGGGGCTATAGCAGGTGGTGCTTGGGGGTTACTCTACATACAGGATCATGTTTTATTTTCTTTTAAATTTATTTTTAAATAATTTATTGTGACCAAAAGTGAATAACAAATCTTTCAGAGTAATATTTAAGGTACATAGTGTCAATGAATCAGGGCCATTCCCCCCAACAGGATTGTCCTCCCTCCACCCCTTTTCTCAGCATGTGTCCCATATCTCCCTCCTTTGCCCCCAGATTTCTAGTGTAACTGTTCCCCTCTGTGTATAGCTTGTTGTAGATAGGGTAT
>PVKC010046848.1:0-11166 GCA_004027635.1 Crocidura indochinensis | reverse complement strand
GGGAGGTCCTCGGGCTAACTGTCCATCCCAGTGCACCACCCCACATGCCAGTACAAGAGGAAGAGAACTCCTGGCTTGTGGGGGTTCTCGCTCTCATTCTCTTTTATCCGAACTTTTTTGGTGGTGTCTCTAACCAAATTTCCCTCCCTTTGACTGCTTTCTTTTCCTATCAAGAAAGGTAATAGCCAAGATTTTTTGTTTTGTTTTGTTTTTTGTTTTTGGCTCATACCCGGCAGTGCTCAGGGGTTACTCCTGGCTCCATGCTCAGAAATTGCTCCTGGCAGGCACGGGGGACCATATGGGGCACCGGGATTCTAACCGATGACCTTTTGCATGAAAGGCAAATGCCTTACCTCCATGCTATCTCCCGGGCCCCAATAGCCAAGATTTTAATTTTAGACAGTTTACAGTTTAGACAGAAAATACAGTACTGTATTTTCTGTACTATTTACATCTGCACTCAAATATTCATTCCATAATTTTATTTATTATTCACTTTCCTTTTTCCAATGCCTTAAAAGATTTAAAAGTAATTTACTTGTGGGGATGTAATGGTAGTCCAACAATAGGGCACTTGCCTTGTACAGAGCTGACCCAGGTTTAATACCTATTCCTCCAAGCACTGCCAGGAATAATTCCTAAGTACAGAGTCAGGAGTAAGCCCTGACCACCACTAGGTATTCCCTTCCTCCAAAACAAGTAAAAGAAATTTTTTTCCTACATGACACATTCATCATTACTATTAATTTTCTCCAATTCCAACTCATTTTAGCTTAATGGAGTCCATAGTGGTCTATAATAAGCTTCACAAAAATAACTGACCTACTAGATACCGAATTCCAGAATGTTTCCTTTCTACTCTCTTTTGATTAATTAAGCTCATTGCTGATATTTCATGATAAGCATAGTAACACCTCTGTCCTGCTTTGACCATATCTCCATACAGAAAATCTTGATCATTATATAGTCTAATTGTCAAATGGTCAACTCATCAAAACATGTACTTGTTTTGTATTAAAACTTTCAATGAATGAAATTTTTAAAGTTTGCTTTTACAAAATATTCCCCCCATTTTATTGCGCTTTTTTTTTCCTTTATTCTGGAACTTAACATGTCTTCTTGTCCCATTCTTAGGAACAGTTCTAAAAATAAGGAATAGCTCATCATATTTAATCATCTCCTATTTATCTAATGCTATTATATATTTTGCATTCTTTTTTTAATTAGACCAAATTCTATAATTTTAAGAGTTTACCATAGCCATAGAATTATATTACTGTATTTATTTATTTTTGCAGTCAGTGTATTTGGGATTATTCCCAATTTAGTGCCTGGTGATCGATCCCTCCTCTCAGATGTTCTCAGGAGATCATGCAGAGCAAGAGCTGGAACTTGGGGCTCCTCTACAAAACAGGTCTTGCAGCTTGTTATCTCCCCATACAGTATTATTATTTGTCAGTATACTACTATAATGTTATTTTTCTTTGAGTATTATTTATGTTTAAAAGGTAAACAGATATTATAACAAAATATCTATTTTATGTCAATACAGCATTTGAGGGAATTTTAGTAGCTTTCATTCTTTTATAAATAACACACACTGTCTCTAAAAGGTATCTTTGTAACATGTTTTTCACCTTCATATACAAAGGAGCCATGTGTGTGCAACTTTAGAGAACCTTAATACAATAAAGCTTTGTTTCAATTAACCACAAGAACAATAGGCTCCTTCAATTTCAACCAGTGTTTTTCTTTTTAAAATCACTCAACTACTCCTATTAGGAACATTAGGAAAATATTCTATTCACTCTTTGGGTCTCTACATTACTAAGCATATCTTTAAGCTTTCATTGGTACATGGAAACACCAGAAAAAATGTCCTTTATCTATAAAACAGTGAAAATATTTGATGAAAAAATTAAGTAAACTTGTAGAGCTACACTTAATTACAGTATTTATCATATAAAGATTGGATAATGCTGCTAAAAACTACAGGTAGTTCCTTTACATCATTACCTCTACTGCACTTAAATGATACTTGTGTCAGTGTGGGAAGCAGGTTAAATACCTGCCGTTTTATGATAAAATTGCTTAGGGTAAGTGATTTTCCTTTTCAAATAACTAAGTTATAGTAAGGAAGAAATTCATTAGTGGCCATGGAACATTCATTATCAGTTTCCATTTCCATGAGGTAGAAAAAGCATCATGGTAATGGTAACGAGGAAACCAGTGTGTGATATTTTACAATCCATGGTACCATGGCAAGTAAAGAGAACAAAACTAATCAGAAATATGTTTAAAATTGTTTTGTTCCATGTAAACAATAGCCTACTGAAATACTCTCTTATCACTTTGACAAAAAGATTTTCCTGCCTTGCTCCACACTCATTTTTCATACTAGACATCTATTCTATAGTTATTTTTAATTATCTTTATTTAAACACCATGATTACAAATATGATTGTAGTTGTATGATTTCAGTCATATAAAGAGCAACCCCCTTCACCAGTGCAGCATTCCCACCACCAAAGAGTGATGAGTGCAGTTAGAGAAATAGCTACATTGATAACTATTCTATAGTTATTCCATAGAAACATTATGAGGGTTTGCAATTAATGCTGGTTATGCGATTCTTCCACTTTCTTTCCCACAAAACATTGCCCCCTGAAATATTTAAGAAATACTATTTTCTGAATAATATTGATAAAGGACTTGGAAAATAAGTCTCATACATTCTCCTTTTTCTTTTCTTTCGCTTCACCTTTCTCTGTCCTCATCCCTTTCTTTCTCATTGATTTTTTGTGAAAACTATGATGCAAGTTATTTACTTGGTTATATATAATTTTGAATTTATATAATTCTAATACACATTTATTGAAATGTTATTATAAACAAGACATTTTAAGATACCTATTTGTAAAAGCAAAGTTTAGAAGTTTGAAAACATATGCAGTTGAGGGTAAAAGACATCTTCTTCATGATTTGTGAATAAGTCCAGGTGATTTTTTGTATGTACAAGTACATGTTAATTCCTATGTTAGTCTTTTGATACAGCACGCTAGACCATTATTTTGAATATTTTTTTTAAATAGGGATTTCCCAATTTGTCGTTGTAGTCCTGGGGCCACTCCCCACAGATCATGGTCAGGCATTGAGGGACTCATATAGTTCAGGAGTCAGTCCTTATAGTGGTGAGGATCACCAGAGCCACACATGTTGTCAGAAATTGAAATCTAGGATCTTACATATACAGAGTTTCAGTACACTTTTGTGAATTTTTACAATTTTGTGTTATTATTGACCCTATTTACAATAGGATATTTATTATTTCCAGGTTTCCTAGAATTTCTACTTCTATTGAACTATCAGAGTTTCCATACATTTGTACTTAAGTTTACTTGCTTTACTTAAACTAGCAGATTGTCACAAGTCATTCTTTCTGCCATTATGGATCTTCATTCAACAGTTTTAAGAATTATTTGCTACTTTTATTTCTCACATTCCACAATATTAGACTGATATATATTAGCATGATATATGATTTTATTTACTTTATTGTGATAAAACTAGTGAAATGTCTCCAGCATTTGTGTTTGTGGTGTAAAATCCCCATATTTTAAAAGTAAAAAAAACTGAGTTTGTAATATTCAATCTCATTCCTTATTTAAAAATGTAGCTTCAAGAATTCCAAAATAGAAAACGAAATATTTGATGACAGATTTTTTAATCCCTGTAATTTGGTCTATCATTGGAAAAGTCATACCCATAAAACACCTAGCACAGTCATGGAATACAAGAGTAAACTATTTTTAATCATGCTTGGCATAGAAACTGAACTGTCTTTGTTTAAATGCCTAAACTTGGGACACATATCGTCATTGTTCCTGCAGGTCTATTTTAAGACTCTGTTTTGTTTTTACCATTTATTAATTAAATCAACTTACTATGAAAATAGCAAACTTTCCAAAAGTGAAGTTATCCTCTCCTGTTACATTTCACATTGTTACATACACAAAACAGTTTCTAGATTGTCTCAACAAACCAAAGTTACCTAGGAAATTTTAAACGTTGTGAAACAGGTATCAAAACTTTTTATTTATTTATTTTATTTGTTTATTTTCATTTTGGGTTATACCCGGCAATATTCAGGGGTTACTCCTGGCTCTACACTCAGAAATCACTCTGGCATGCTCAGAGGATCATATGGGATGCCGGGATTCGAATGACCATCCTTCTGCAACCTACCTCCATTCTATCTCTCTGGCCCCCAAAATAAAACCTTTTAATATAAAAAATAAAGAGGTTGAAGAAAGAGTATAAGGTTTATTAGACACTTGCTCAAGTTTGATCCCCGGCACAATATATGGTCCCTGGACCACAGCCAGAAATGATTGTTGTATGGGGCCAAGTGGTGGTGCAGCAGTAGGGTGTTTGCCTTTCATGTGGCTGATCTAGGACAGACCACGATTCGATCCCCTGACGTCCCCTATGGTTTACTGACCCTGGAGTGGTTTCTGAGTGCAGACCCAGGAGTAACCCCTGTGATTCACCAGGTGTGGCCCCAAAACAAAACAAAACAAAACATAAAGAATGTCAGGAATAGACCTGAGCATCACTATATATTGCCCCAAAGCAAATAAACAACAAAAATTGAAGTATCAAAGACTATACAACAAATGAAACATAACTAAAATATATAAATCGTGTTTAATATACAACATTATGTTGTAAATTTTAAAATGAAATTAGCTATTAAAAAGAATATATGACATATTAGACATATAATTTGTATGTATATTCTCTGGAAAAGTAAGCAAAGAGATAAAATTTATTGTACCACATAAATTCTTCCAAAAGAAAATTTCTTTCTTGATCTAAGAAGTTTCCTTTCATTAATCTTACATTATTTTCATATCTTATATAAAGGTGTTTGAAAAAAGAAAAAAAATTATTTCTGTAATTATCTTCAAATATATTTCTCCTTAGCTATCCTATTACTCATGCATATTTTCACCATCATTTCTCTCATAGATAAAACAATAGTCGTGTATCAGATTGCAAACTTACCTCTATTTGTACCTTTATTGTGACAGATGAGGCAGGATTACTCTGTACAAAAACAATATTTAGCTCATAAAATTTAAAAATTAAAAAAAATCAAACAATTATATCAGTATATAAAGTATATAAAATAAGAGTGACTAGAGTTGGGCTCTCTCTGCCTTTGGAGACAACTTTATTCCCTCTTGAACACTCTATCTCTCCCTCCACTTCCTCAAAATTTCTAAATAACCTTCTTTTCCTTCGAAGAGGAAAAGAATAATAAAAGTGAAAGTTTATTATGGCTCTGCTTTTTTAATGGTAGGATATAACTTGACTGTGATTTGCAATCAAGTAAGTTTTAGAATAGAGTATTACATTATTACATATGATAATCTGTTCCATTAAGATTAAAATCTCATATATGAAAGATAAAACAGTAAAACATTAGTAAGAACAGATAGGAAGACATTTTATGGCCTCAAGGTACAAATGAATTATGCAAACAAAACAGAAGTGTTAACCCTAAAAGAAGGGATTACTAAATTGCACATTTAAATTAAGAATTTCTTTTCCTGAAAAGATAGCAACAATCAAAGATAGCACAGCATGTAGTACAACAGTATTAACCTTCACATGACCTACCTGAGATAAAACTCTAGCAATGCATGTAGTCCCCAGAGCACCGTTAAGACTAATCCCTAAGTACACAGACAGAAGTGATCTCTGAGTATAAAGTCAAAGTATAAAATATAAAATATAGCTCTTCTTTCCTCTCTGCTGAGCCGATCTACGGACAGGGACCCCTGTCCCTCGGTACGATGGTCTCACCCGACCCATGTGGGACTGATCGAGCCGTGTGATTGGGGATCCCAGAAACATAAAGACCACCACCGGCCATGCTCTGACTCTTCTCTCCTCTCTGCTGAGCCGATCTACGGACTGTAACCTCTCCAGGCCCCATACCCATACCCTACTTTGAAACCCCTGAATTCCATACCGGCAAGGGGACTTAGGTGAATTCTGTTTATGGGTGATTGTCCTCCCACTGTAACTTTACCTTGTCCTCCCTCTTTGCATCTTTGTTTTCATAATTAAAAATAAAAATTAAAAAATAATATAAAATATAAAGTCATACCATCACTTGGCATGACCCCAAAATTTAATAAAATAATTTTTAGAAAGATACCATACTACAATAACTTTAAAAATACCTAAGAGATAAATGGCTTTTTGATAAATACATATTAATCACTATACATGTATACAAAATTTATAAATAGGCAGGATATTGCTAATGGGAAAAAATAGATATATGTGTACATATAGATAAGTGAGGAATATAAAAAATATATTTCATTGCCTGTCCAATATTCTGTGAGCATAAAAGTGTACTGAAAATTATATTTAAAAATAAGAGAGAAAATGAGACATTGTTCTGAAGAAGTTAAAACAATTACCAATAGGTACATTAAAAGTGGTCAATATTATTTATTATCATGCAAATACAAATAAGAATAAAAATTAGATATAATCTCAAATCTGTAAAAATGAAAATATCAAAAAATATTGGATATGATCTGTATTGGCAAGAATGTGGTGAGAAGGAACTCTCATTCACTCTTCGTAGAAGAATTGTATATTCCAACCAGTATGGATATCTTGATTTCCCAGAAAAGTAAGAAGAAATGCCATATGAATCAGCAATTCCAATTCTTAGTATATACACTCAGAACACAAAATGACACATTATAAATAAAGGACATTAACAGCATTTTTGTTACTGCACATAGCTAAAATATGAAACTAAGATAAGTGTCTAACAATAGATTAGTAGGCAATATAGGTATATTACATATGCATACACAGTAGAACACAGCTGCAGAAAAAGATTAAATCGTGGAATTCTCTATAATTTGGTTGAAATTGGATTGTATCATGTTAAATGAAGTCAGAAGAATTAAGGCAAGTAACAGGTGATTTCACTTACCTTCGGTCTATAGAATAATAGAAAAAGGATATACAAAGTTTAAGGGAGATTATTTAGTATATTGTGTCCCTAGATTATAGAACTGAAATGGATAGAGAAAAAATTGAAAGAATAACTAAGAAGAGTAAGATTGGAATTAATAGGGGCATTGAGTCAGAGATCACAAACTAATTGGGGGTGCTTGTGTACTCATTATTTCCACATCAATCACTGATTCCTGACTGCACTAAAGATTAGAAAATAACTACTTTTTGATATGTGCCTTTAGTATAATATTGAAACAAAAATAATTTTAAAATGTAAACTGATTTATGTATGTCACTATACTAGAACCATTGTCAAGATACAGGAATACTCCTTATAATCTATTAAAAATATTTTGAGCATTTAAAATATATTTATCTTTATGTTTTTGTTGTTATTTTGGGCTATATAAGTGATAATTAGAACTTACTCCTGATTCTGTGTTCAAGGATCACTCCGGAAACAATTGTAGGATGCTATGTTGTGCCAGGGATCAAATTCAGGTATGTTGCATGTGAGGCAAGTGCCCTATCCACTATACCATTGAATTGTCCCTCTATTTTACCATTTTTAATTGAGGTACTTGGCATTACATGATCATTAATTATACTTTTCATTCATTCATCATTTTAAAAATGCACACTTTTTAAAGAAGTGGGCCATTCAGAAAAAACTACTATTAGAAATAGTCATAAATAATGAATAAATATTTCCTTTGATTATAGCAAGTGTACTGCTCATACATTAAAACAAAACTACTATGAATTCTGAGTTATTCCTTCTATAAACTTTAATTTCTAGGGAAATCCCTGCTGGTGAGTACGGATAAGCAATGTTGCAATTGTGTATCATAAAGATATGTAAATGCTTTCTAATGATATTCTACCTAGCCCAGTTTATAGGGAATGCTGTTTCAGTAGGTTAAATGAATCTCACTAATCATTCCTGATCACTGATCATGTGGACATAATTGCTCAGCCTATTAATCAGGAACTAGGCCAATAGCCAGATGTAAAACTATGATATATGCATATTTATGTAATTATCTTTCTTAACTGAATCAGTAATAGGTAGACAATAAAGTATTAAGAGTACAGAAAGTATAATTTTACTTAATATAAACTCATAAGGAGCTCATTGTTTATAGATGTCATATCATAGACATTTTATAATGACAAACTTGCCCAGAAATTATTATTATAAATTTTTAAAAATCCATTAACACTGAAGACAACAAAACAAAATTAATTAACATCAAAAGAGCAATTATTTTACCCAAACTATAAAAAATATTTAAAGGCAATATTGTTAAATGTCTTATAATTCCCAAATACTTTTACTGTGAAAAGACTTACTTTCTATAATTGTCCATTTTCATAATATTTCTTAGATTATGCCTGAAAAATGATCATCATTTGTTTTCTTCCAACAGAGTCAGGATTAAATGTCAGGTTGATGTAAGTTATAATAACTAAACATGTAACTCTTCTTACTCAAAGCTGCACCAATACCAACCAGATGGTGGTTTCCCCCATTTTGTTCTTTCTTCTTTCTTCTCCATATTCTTCTTTCTAAAAACACACTACAATCTTCACATATTAGGATCATTAAGAAAGAATTTTAAACTATATGTTGGGGACATTTTGAGCAGAAAACAAAAAACATTAAAATGTAAAATGTGGCAGACAGGAGATTTAGAAAAGACACTTAGATGGAATTTGAAACAAGAAGACAGACATTGATGTTGTTCCATTTCAACAAGAATCCAGAAAACTAGTTTCCATTATTGGCTCAAGTTCCACATTCTTTAATCAACATGGGTAGAAAAAAATCTTCAGCTGGGTAGCTTGAGGCTCCTCCAGTTAAACATTTAGATGTAAGACTCATAAAACTGTCCTACAAATCCCCATTGTCAAAATGTCCTTAACATACACTGACTAGGTCTCAAGTTATTCATGCTTTGATAATCATATTTTATTTCTGAATCAAGTTAAAGTACAAAAATTTACATTTATAAGAAAATACTTTGTTTCCTATAAGTCGTTCTACTCACAGTGTTATAAGATATCAGAAGTGACATGTGGAACAAGTTATTTTACTTATTGGAGAGATGTTGTTGAGGATTATTTTTCCTACATTACTGTTTACAACATAAAGAGTTATATGAGTCATTTGTCTCAGGCCTAGTGCCAGGAAGAGTGTGAATAATTTGTACTGTATTTTTTCTTTTAGGACAATATGAGTCAGATGATCAAACCATGGTTTTGTTCTAAGTAGATTCCAAGAAATGCCAGAATGCTAAACAAAATGAATTCACATTATAAAACACCATTAAAGTAATGTGGCCTTCAAGTTTTCATTTTAATCTTGAAACTTCACTTTCTCTAAAATCACACACACACACACACACACACAACACAAAAACAACTTGGCATGTAATAGGAGACAATACTTTTATTTTAAGTGCATAAACTATTTTGATTTGAAGTCACCTAATTTCCCTTTGCTTTCATTGTCTTCTAATAAAATCCACCTAGTAGATGCAATATTTAAGAAGCAAAGAAGACAGAAAGATAGTACAGTGGGTAAGGTACTTGTCTAGCACATTCCTAATCTGTGTTCAATTCCTAGCACCACACAGAGTCACCTGAGGCCCACTAGAAGTGAACCTTGAGGATAGAGCAAGAGTAGGCCCTGATGTAGGCTTAAAGCCATCCAAACACAAAAAAAACAAAAGAAGCATTAAAAATGATATTTGGGGGGGCTGGACGGTGGCGCTGGAGATAAGGTGCCTGCACTAACTTAGGACGGACCGCGGTTCGATCCCCCGGTTCCCCATATGGTCCCCCGTGCCTGCCAGGAGCGACTTCTGAGCGAACAGCCAGGAGTAACCCCTGAGCGTCACCGGGTGTGACCCCTCCCCCCAAAAAAGATAAATTATACATGTACTGTAATGTTTTAGACCACACCTGACAGCTTTCAGGGGTTACTTCTGGCTAGGCTCTCAGAAATTGTTCCTGGCAGGTTAGGGGACCATATAGGATTCCAAGGATCAAATCTGGATCAGTCCCACAAATGCCCTACCTAATGTGCTATTGCTCTGACCCCAATATAGATATACTCTAATTAGCATTCCAAGTTTTATTATTTGCTTTGATCTACTTTTGGTTAACAATATAGAATTTGTTATATTTTATATTCTACAACATTAAGAGAACCTAATACTTTATAATAATTGTAAATATATTTTGGTAAATGTATATTTAGATGTGTAAGCATAATTTTACATTTTATTGAGGAAAGCTGTTTTAAAAACTATATGTGTATGAAATTTTTTCAGTATCATATTTTCTTGTTTCTATAAAACACAGATAAGTTATGAAATTTATTTTTTATTGATTTATCAGCTTACAGTCTAAATAGTCAAAGGAACTACATTTCCAAAGTGTGAGCAAATGAACATTTGTGGGTAGATATGGAATTACAGCTGTATGTGTTATGCACCAAGGTGTAGAAGGACTGTGAGCATTGTAAATGTTATATCAGCCTAGCAACATTATTAATCTACTTAAATTCTAGGAATTAATAATGATCTTATTAAGAAATGTGAGAGAAATTTAAGAAATATTAAAAAATTTAGAGAGAGATAAAACAAGAAAACAGACAGTATCAAATTCTGACAAATACTTATCTTTTGACCATAAAACTCAGATGACCAAGCAGTGGAAGAGGGGTGGAGGTGGGGGAAAGAAAAAATGGTTTAGAGGTTACATGAAGATAATGGTATACTCTGTACATTAACACATTGAAGATTAACACAATTGCCCAGTATCACCTGAAAAAACTAACCATCCTCACTCACTATCAGAAAAATCATAATTAAGATGACAAAAAGTACCATTTAGTAAGATGTTATCAGTGAGAATGGCACATAGTTAATAAACTGAGTGCTATCTTGACTGGTGGAGATGCAGTGAAAAGGGAATGCTTATCCAGTTTTGGAGGAAGTGTGGTTTGGTTCGCCAACTTAGAGAACAAAAGGGAGATTTCTCAGAATAGTAATAATAGAAGCCAAATCAATAGAATAGATATGTGTGTTTTTTGGTCATCTG
>PVKC010046847.1:0-11160 GCA_004027635.1 Crocidura indochinensis | reverse complement strand
TGTGTGTGTGTGTGTGTGTGTGTGTGTGTGTGTTGGGAGAGGGCAGGATTACTCTTTAATTCCAAAAAGAAAACTCGCCATCTTTCTGGAAGGTTGGCCAGTGGAACTCCAGGACAGAGGTGTAGACAGTACAGATACCTGAACCCACCAGGAAGCTCCAAGTGGGTTTTTCTGGGCAGTGTATAAGAGCTGGAAAGTGAGGATCAGAGAGGTGAAGTTGTGTCTTCACACAACAAACAAACCTCTGGTCTAGGTGAAATTAGAATACGGGCTTCTGAGTAAAGTTGGTGTTGACTAGGATGGTGAGTCGGGTTGTGTGTGTCTCTACAGGCAGCAGGAGGCAGAAATGGTGAGAGGAGGAGATGGGGAGAGGATGTGGTTGACCACTTGTTAAGAGACAACCCTTTGTTCAGGTCACTCAACCTCCTGGGATTTTGGTGCAATTCTGCACATCCGGATGAAATTTTCTTCCGGCTCCTTCCTCTTGGTGCCTACCCTGGGCTTCAAGTTCAGTTGGGTTCATACAGCTGGTGGCCTCCTGGCTGACTCAGAGACCAGAACTGAGCCGAGCAAGCATAGAGAGCTGGTTAGATGCTCTGGAGCCCCAGCTGGTGCATTTGTCAGAAAGAACAGAGAGCCGGGCTCTGGACCTTCCCAGTCTTAAACAGGGCTAGACTTGGTCCCAGCATTAACTTTCTCTGCAGGAAGGCTGGGTGCCACTATTCGGAAGGTTTTGCCAACTCTGATCTGGGCTTCAAATGTCTCATACAGTAAAATTACGAGAAGGGGCTGGGAAGGCCTAGATGGCTCGACCCCAGAATTTCAGATGCGAGGAAGCGGAGCACAGAGAGGAGTTTGGCATGGACTTTTGGACTCAAATTTAATACAAAGTCCCAGTTGCAGCTGCTGGTCTGGGAGCAACACTGAGTGAAGACCTCTAGCTCAGCCTCCTTGGCTATTGTTTTAAATCATATTGGTTTGGGGTCGGTGTGATAGTACAATGGGTAGGGTGTTTGCCTTGCACATGGCCAGTCTAAGTACGATCCCAGCATCCCATATGGTTCCCTGAACTTTCCAGGAATGATTTCTGAGTGCAGAGCCAGGAGTGTCATCAGTGTCACCGGGTGTGGCTCAAAATCCAAAAAAGAAAAAAAAAACTCACTTTGACTTTCATAAAGACAACGGAAGGGAAAAGCAGAGAGCTGATCCTTAGTAGGGAGTTTGCTACTGAGGCGTTGGGGGATAGATCAGGGAAGAGACACTATGATAGAGGGACATAGTCACTCTGGGCCAGGACTGGGCATTGAACTTGACATACCATATCAGTAAGACTCTATGGTTAAACCATAGCACCTAAGAGGGCAGCCAAAGAAGAGGGAAAAAACAAAACAAAACAAAACAGGGGTCAGAGTGATAGCCACTCTGGACTTGCAAGCAGCAGATTCGAGTTTGATTCCTGGTATCCTATATGTCCTCCAAGTCTGCCAATAGTAATTTCAGAGTATAGAGCCAGGAGTAAACCTTGAGCACTGCTTGAGTGACTCCTTCACAAAAAAGAATCATGTCTGCTGTACAGGTAAACCAAAGGGCTAAGGGGTGTGAAGAAAACCAGTGATACTGATGGAAGGAAGTGGACACTGGTGTGGGTATTGGAACATTGTATGTCTAAAACTCAGTCATGAGCAACTTGGTAATTCTGTCATTTACGATAATGCAATTAAAAATATTTTTCAGAGCTTATGCTGACTCTTGGACTGAAGCATGGGTAACTTGTTTGGTCTCTCCTTCCTTCCTTCCTTCCTTCCTTCCTTCCTTCCTTCCTTCCTTCCTTCCTTCCTTCCCTCCCTCCCTCCTTCCTTCTCTCCTTCCCTCCCTCCCTCCTTCCTTCTCTCCTTCCCTCCCTCCCTCCCTCCCTTTAATTTCTTTCTTTAGTCTTTGGGTCATACCCACACTCCTGGAAGGCTCAGGGGAACATATAGGATGCTGAGGATCGTACCAGGCTTCGCTGTGTGCAAGGCGAATGCCCTCCACACTGTGGTATTGCTCTGGCCACTTGACTGGTCTCTTTAAGGGGGACCCTGGGCTTTGTGATCATTCAGACCCTCTACCCCAGCCCCTCCACAGCGACTGACCAGCTCTGCCAGGGGAGGGGCCAGAACATGGATGGACAAAAAGCTGAGTTTCCTCTTTTGGGGGGAAATTCTCATTCAGGTGTCAGTTTTCAGTGACAACCTGGCTTGGAGCCATCTCCCTGGCCCTCAGTTTCCCTCCCCTGCACATGCCTGTCAGGAGGACCCGAAGAGCCCTGTTCCTCATTGCGCCTGGCCCCCGCCTGCCCCGTCTCCAAGGAGAGAGCGTGTGCGTTTCTCCAGCTCGGAGGCTGTTCTGTGAAGCACAACTCAATAAGCATTTATTAAAAACACCGCGCCACAGGCTGTCCTTAATAAAGCAGGAACACGCGGCTGAATCAGCCTCGGTCGCCGCTCCGAGCAGCTCACGTGCTGATGGAATGGATGAGGGATGTGTCCAAACGTGAGCCAGGAGGCCACAGGAGCCACCGAGGACACCCCAGCAACATGGAGGGGGCGGAGGTGCTCTATGGAATATGAATGCTTCAACAACCTGGGTTGTTGAAAACTTCCAAGTTTTACCCAAGTCACAGGTGAAGAAACTGACTTTTTTTTTTTAGGCTACACCCAGTGGCTCTCAGGTTACTGCTAGCAGGCCTGGGGGTCCATGTAGGATGCTGGGAATCGAATCTGGGTTGGCCAAGTTAGTGCAAACACCCTACCCCCTGTGCTATCATATCACTCTGGCACCCAGAAACAGACTTGTCTTTCCTTCCTTTTCTTCTTTATTTGGCCACACCCAGTGGTCCTCAGGGATCACTCCTGAAGGACCTTGGGGCATCAAGCATATATAGTGCTGGGAATCCAACCAGTCGCAAGGCAGGTGTTCTACCCACCGAACTATCTCTCTGGCCCCAGAAACTGAGTCTTAAAGAAGCCATCAGTTCCCAGTAGTACAAGAGCCCAGAGGAGCTGCAATTTTATAGAAGGGCTGGGGGGTGGGCAGGATGGGAAGAGGTAAGTGTCTTTGGGGGACATACTTGCCATGATCTGGACTCACCCAAAGAGAGGATTGGGTATTCCCATTGAGACCTCTGGATGGGGGTAGAAGTGGCCTGAGTTGGGGATGGAGCATGAGCCAATCAGCGCCGAGGGAGCCAATGAATATAGTGGAGTAGGGAAAGCAATTCAAGAAAAGATGGAAACAGGACCGGGCTGAAATGATAGCACAGTGGGTTGGGTGTTAGCCTTGCACGTAGCTGATCTAGGTTCGATCCCAGGCAATCCATATGGTCCCCTGAGCCTGCCAGCAATTATTCCTGTGTTTAAAACCGGGGGTAACCCCTGAGCACAGCTGGATGTGCCCCACCAAATAAAAACCCAAATTAAATTAAAGATTGAAACAGGGTTGGGTCACGAGCCAGAGGGAGCTCAGTCAGGAAGGAAATTCCCAAATGGTGGGGTAGGGACACTTTGAGGGATGCTGTTGCCAGTGAAGTCTCCTCAGGTCTCAGTCCCTGGTATGCTCCATTCAGCTCTGGGTGTGTGAGAGGAGAGACAGTGTCAGATGTGTTTCCCAGGCCCTGAAGCTCCAGGTAGCTCTCCTCTGAAGATGGGGACATGGACCATGACAGTGATGGACAGTGTGGGGGACACTTGGCAGAAGCATTAGGTTGTGGTTTCCTGAAGCTATTTCCCACAACCATTGTTTCCAGTTTCTTTCCCTATAGAGGCAGGCACCACTATGACAGACCTCAACTTCTTCCTCCTCCTTTTCTTCTTTTTCTTCTTCCTTCTCCTCTTCTTCCTCCTCTTCCCCTTCTTATTCTTCCTCTTCTACTTCCTTTCTTCTTCCTCCTCTTCCTTTTCTTCTTTTCTCTCTTCCTTTTTTCTTTTTAGGCACTGTGTTTTGAAATATTATTACTACTAAAGGGGTACATGCATATCACTTTACCTCCTTTCAGCATCTAGTTATTTTTTTTAATAATTCTTTATTGTATCATGTGAGCTACACAGTTCCAAATTTGATCATGATTCAGTTTCCGCCATTCAATGTCCAACACCCATCCCTTCACTAGTGTTCATTTTCCTGACATAAATGCCTGTTTTTCCTTTTCCCTATCATCCCCCTCACCTGCTTCTATGGTAGATACCACCCCCCTTTTCCCTTTTAGACACAGTGGTTTGCACTATTGTTACTGAAGAGGTTTCATGCATAGCACTTTCCTTCCCGTCAGCACCCAGTTTTTATCCAGAGGAATCATTTCCAACTCTCATTGCCACAGCGGTTCCTTCTCTGCCCTAACTGCTCTCCCTGCTCTTTGGGACCAAGCTTCCTACCACGGACCTGGCCTCCTGATCCTAGTCTTTCTTGCAGAACCCCAGCTCTGCAGGTGAAGCATACACACTCTTTACTTCTGATGCCAAGTGCACGGCCCGTTCAAAGCTCAGGGCATGTGTGCATGAAGGCCAAACACTAACTGCCTGGGCAGAAGCCAATTCCTAGAAGCCACGTCAGTCTGAAGGCAGAGCGAGCCCAGGGCTCAGCGTTTCCAGGGCTGTGACCTTGGTGACATTCCTGAGTCACACTGAAGCCTTCTCTCTACCTCCAAGCCCCAGTCTCTGATGAGGGCCTTCGAGAAAATCAAGTCAAGGCAGATCTTACACGCTCTACCAGGCTCCCTGCCTATCTTACAGGTGCTGATTGCCTTCCCCACGCCAAGCACAGGCAAACAAGCCACTTTCTCAAATCCAGCTTGAAGCCACTTTAGTCCGTGGGTCTCTGGGATGCAGCATCACTCTCAGCATTTTGGGTTTTGGGTCACACCGAGTAATGTTCAGGGCTTATTCGTGACTCTGCAGTCAGATGGGGCTCTGGAATCATTTGGGATGCCAAGGCTGGAACCCGGGCCAGCAACATGTAAGGAAAATACTCTCCCTGCTATATTATCTCTCAGGCCCCTTGTACTCATATCAAGCTCTCTGTGGCAGACCGGACCAAATCTCTGGCTGGCAAGAGGGCAGGACTCTAATAGCAATTCCTTGCTCAGTAGAGTGGGACCCTCCAAGAGGTGCAACCAAGACTAGCAGGAGGTGGGAAGAATGGGGGTGGGAGTTAATGGGAGAAGAATTGCAGGCACCCCCCCCCCCACACACACACACAATCCTGGAATGAGATGCACAAATTCCTGCTGGCACAAATATGTCTGGCTAGACAACAGCCCTTAGAGTCTCTGCTTCTTATGGTGAAAACACCCGCCCCCTCTTTCAGTTCTCTTTGAAGCTTTCAGTAACCAGAAGGAGGAAAGTTCTGCCTTAACACCCCCAACCTCCCGCCCAATTCCATCCCATTCTCAGGAGCCCTGGAAGGTCAAGTTTCCAGCCTGAGATGAATAACCCTGTTTTGCCTCCATTGTGTTTTGTTGTTTTTATTTTTTATCTTCTATGTATGGCCAAGGGATGATGGTTTCCCATTCAAGACAGTGATAAAACGATTGCCTTAAAAAAAAAAAACAAAACAGTATTGAGGCCAGAATAATAGTAAAGCAGGGACGGTGCTTGCTTTGCAAGTAGCAGACCTGGTTTTGATCCCCGGCATCCCGTATGGTCGACCCTGAGCCTGTCAAAAGTGATTCCTGAGAGCAGAGCCAGTAGTAACCCCTGCCTTGAGTAGAACCTTGCCGGGTGTGGTCCAAAAACTAATTAATAATAATAAAAACATTATTAAAATAATTTTATTAAAATAAAAATTATTATTAGTAGTAGTAGTAATAAATAAACAGAACTAAAATGTGTTTAAGGAGGGGAAAGAAGGTGGGTCTTGAATTGAAAGACAATGTGAAGAACTGAGGTTGAGGACCAAAGAGATAAGACAGAGAAAGTAGAACGTACGCTTGCCTTGTACAAAGCTGACACACCCAGGCTGGATCTCCCAATCTCCCGGGCATCCTTATAGGGTCCCTGAGCCCCACCAGGAGTGATCCCAGAGCGCAGAGCCAGGAGTTAACCCTGGAGTGACCATAAACCCTCAAATGATTGATGTCGGCTTTAGTTTAAGACTTTACACGAGGATGCAAAGATCCCCCCCCCCAAAAAAAAGAATGCCCCAGCTAGGCCCTGGAGAAAGGCTCTCTGCAAAATCTCCCTGGGACCACCAAGGTGACTCAGCGGCCCCTTTCAGTCTGCACGTGAGGGGCCCGGGAGATAGCATGGAGGTAAGGCGTTTGCCTTTCATGCAAAAGGTCATCGGTTCGAATCCCGGTGCCCCATATGGTTCCCCCCCCCCGTGCCTGCCAGGAGCAATTTCTGAGCATGGAGCCAGGAGTAAGCCCTGAGCACTGCCGGGTGTGACTCAAAAACCAGTCTGCCCGTGCGGGGCCTATGTGCCAGCCCTCATGGTCTGGAGGGAGGGAGTGGTGATGGTGTTGGGGGGAGACAACATTCAGGGAGAGAATGGGCAGGTCGGAGTGGGCGACCCTGGGGCCCCCAGAGTTGCTGGAAGGGATGGAGGGCGCGGGGCTGCAGATCGCCCTGACCCTCGGAGGATGGGTCACCTGCGGCCGTGGCACCGGGCGTGTGCGATCGTGTGTCTAGACGTCAGCCTTCCGGTCACGGTGCGCGCCCCCCTCCAGCGCCCGGACCGCGGCATCCGCAGCAGCGCGCGGTCCCCACGCGCCCAGGCACGCGGAGAGCAAGGATGCTGCGCCCTGGGTACCAAAGGGGCGTGGCGTGGGCGGGGCATGGGCGTGGCCAGCCGCGGGACCCGCCGCCTATTGGCTGAGCGCGGTGGCGTGGGCGGGGCGTCGCGCGAGGGCGGCCGAGCCGGCCCTGGGCCCAGGCCAGGGAGAAGGAGGCAGAGGCGGACTCGGGGCGTGGCGGGGCGCGCAGCTTTGGGGACCGCTCGGGGGCTGGAGTAGTGGGGTGGGGGGTCCTCGGAGAGACGCTTTGCAGCCGGGATCGCACCCCCGGAGAACCGGACTGCAGCCACTTTTTCTCAAGCCCCTTTGCTCTTTCTCTCCTTGCCTTGCAGCGGGGAGGCAAGAGGGGGCGATCGCCAGCGGGAAAAGGAGGAGCCGGGGCCCCTCGGAAAAGTTCGCCACCTCTGCGGGCTCAGGAGGTGCTTGCAAAGCGCCTAAAGGGGGGGACCCCGAGGACTCAGGAGGTGCATGCAGAGCGCCCAAGGGGGACCCCTGCCAGCCGCGACCCTTGGATGCAACCCCGCTCCCACTCGCGCGCGCAACCCCGCTGCGCCCCGCTGCTGCGCTTGCAGCTTGCTGGCTAGGCTAGGGTTTGGGGGGGACAGGGACCGTCCCCCTCCAGCGCGAGAACAGCTGCCGAGCTGTTGAGCAGAGGAGGAGGCCGCTAGCCAGCAGAGGGAGCGGCATTCGCCCTCCAGGATCCCTTTGGAGATCCCCAAGATCTCGCCCTCCAAGATCCCCTTGGAGAGGTCCCCCTAGGCGATCAAGGTGGGCTCACCTCCAGAGGAGACCCCAGGAGTCTTCTAGGGACCCTCTACAAACCCCCCGGAGTCGTCCTTACCTCCTGCCTTTCTTTATTCCCCCCCAGTCCCGGAGCCCCAAACGGGGACCCCGGGATCCCACGTCCCCGCGCCTCCGGGCACCTGGCTCAGCCGGAGTCCCCCGGGTCGGGGCAGGGCAGGGCCGGCAGTGGCCAGCCGGCACCCGCCCGGCTCCCGGACCCCAACGACCCTTCGGAACCCACCGATGGGGCAGAGGCCCCCCGCGCTTGCTCGCCCGGCCGCGCCCTGCCAGGCGCCCCGAGCCGAGCCGAGGAAGATCCGGGCGCAGTGACCCCGGAGGAGCCGCCGCAGACGCTGGAAGAAGGCGCGGCGGCCGCGGGGGAAGCAGGCGGGTCCCAGCAGCGCCCGGCGCCTCCAGGCAGCCCTCCGAGTCGCGCCAGAGGCCTGACCCGCCATTCACAGGTAGGAGTGAGTTGGGGCGCTGGGGTCTGGTGCAAGGAGACGGGATATAGAGGGTGTCTGGAGCAGGTGGGAGGATGATAGGGGAAGGATAGAGTCTGTTTGTTCTAGGGTACTGGGACAGAACGAACAGAGTGTTTTGCCAGGTGCTTGACCCTTTCCTTAACCTGGGTAAGAATGACTTGCAGTGCTTGCCCCATGTTCCATATCGTGGGAGCCCAGAGTTCCCTTTCAGAGAAAAGGGAAACTGAGGCTCATGGGTAGGAAATACCACCATCTCCAACAGCTTTTTCTGCACCCCGATGGAGCTGGAACAAGGGATGGAGTGCATTGGTGCTTTTTTCTCCCCTGCCTTGGGGAACACTTGAGGAATCACTTTTGTGATTTTTCTGTTGGGGCTCGAACCCAGAATCTCGCAAGTAGTGGGCAAATGTTCCAACGGGAAGTTGTGACACCCACGTCGGTGGAATATTTGGTTCTCAGCACTACCTTAGGGCAGGGAGGTGAAAGGGATCTCTTTGCTAGAACAGAGTCTGAGCTCATTCGTGTCCAGGTCAGCGCCCTGAGTGAGTTTCGTAGCCCGAAGGTTGTCTTGTCCTCAGCTGGCAGGAGAGGCCCCCTCATGAGCCCCATTCCACACCCCTGATGGGCTCTCTCTGACCTCTGGTGCCTTCTCCCCCAGTGCTGACAAGTTCAAGAAGGATATCAAAGCCTCATGGGAAGTTGGTCAGGGTGAGAAGAGGCAATCAGCTCAAATACCCATTTCAGGCGGTCTCAGGGAGGTGGGGTCCCCTAGAACTCTGCACACCAGCCCTGCTGCTCCAGGCAGCCCCATGCTCTGTACTGGGGGGCTTCTGAGCTTCAGCTATTCCCTCTGATTGCTGGTATACCCTTCCCACCATGAGTGGTCCCTCACGCTCGTCTGGCTCTCACCTCCTCGGTGGCCAGTGTGGGGGTCTTGCCCTGGTCCAGCCCTCAGGCTTCCCCAGGCTTTGGGCCTGCGTGTAAAGATGGAGGCCTGTGAACACGAGGTCCCAGAGGTGGCTGTGTGTGTTATACTGATGGAGGAGGTGGGAGGTGTGCAGGAGAGGGAGGAGACCAGTCTGGGGTGGACTCGGTCTCCATGCTCATCTGATCCCCTGTCTTCCCCACACTCTGGCTCTCAGGGGAGAAAGAGGGGCCATTCTCAGATGCCCTCCATGGGAGCTGGTTGAGCAAGGTCTGGGAGTGCATTCTGGCCACCATGCCTCCCCCCTCAGATGCCTGCAGGGAGAGAGAGAGGAAGTAGAAAGACTTGGAGGGGTCATTCTCCTCTGCTAGAGCTGAAACCTAACCAGTCTGTCATTGCCCTGACCCTCTGAGGGTTACAGAGGGGAGATCCTTTTGGGGCACTATGAGGTATGATCCTATCCCCATCTTATTATATGGGAGAAGCAGACAGGAGACGCAGCCATCAACCCTCACTGTCCCACCTTAGGTCCTGGCATCATAGCCTATGGAAGCCTCTGGAATCAGGCAGGATGGCGGCCATGAGTGCAGCCCAGTCTAGGTCCCCTCACAGGACCCTGGGTGGGGTGGAATCCCCTAAGCGGCTGCTCTATGTGGGCACAGCCTGAGAGTGGGCCGGAGGAACCGTGACCCTGGGGTGGGGAAGGGGGTCCTGGGCAGGAAATGGGGCTCAAGAACATCATCACCTGTCAGCCTCAGTTCCATGTGGCCGAGGCCACGTGACACTCAGTCTCCACACGCAGAAGGCACAAAATTTCCCTTATCCCCGTTCTTCCTCTTCTGACCCTTGCCTCCTCTCTCTGACTTTCTGCCTCCTCTTTGTCTCTCCTCTCCTCTCTTTGACTGTCTGCCTCCTGCCTCCTCTCTCTCTGTCTCCCTATATTCTCTCTGATTCTTGCCTCTTCTCTCTGACTGCCTGTTTTCTCTCTCTGACTTCTGTCACAGGTCTCAGTCAGTGATATTAGCTTGTCAGTGCGTAGAACTTGGAGAAACAGTGCCTGGTGGGGAGAAACCCTGGGCCTCCCTTCTCCATCTGGACGGAAGTGACTTCCCAGGCTCTCTGCCAGAGGGACTCGGGACTGGGCTTCTTTCTCTCACTCTTGCTGAAGGCCCAGACTAGGCCCCCCCAATCCCAAAGGAGACTGAGGGGGGGAGGTCACATCCACACAGATTTCCCACTGACCCCATGATTAGGCTCAGGGATCCAAGACCCTCCCACCTCTGCCCCTGGGCCAGCCAGGCAGGTGGTGGTGGAAGTCAGGATCCCAAAAGGAGGCTGTGGGTGAATGATAAAGTGTTATTTATTGATACTTTCTGCGTCGGTGGTTCGAGGGTCCTTAGAGGTCCAGAGATTTGCTGCCGAGGACGATATGGGGCATTTCTGCATGTCTGAAACCTGGTTTCCACTCCAGCCCCAAGAATAAAGAGATTCATTCAGCATGGGGGCAGGCAGGCATTGAGTTTGTGTGTGTATATTTTGGGGGGCTTCAATCTTCACTCCTTAAACTGCCTCCCTTAGTAACGAAAGGGACTATTGGAGATCCTGGCTCCTTATTTGTGGAGCTGGTGACTTTTGGGAACTTGTGGGGAGATGTGACTTGGACCCTCCAGGGCTAATGCAACCAGGAGTCAATTGCTAACTTCTGAATTGCCTCAGTTTCCACAAGTGGAACCTGGGGTTAGCCTATTCACCTCTGGGTGTAGCAAGGATGGCGTGAACTCCCCCATGCTTAGGACTCATAGAGTGTCAGCATACAGGGGCTGCAAAATAAATATCAACTCTTTTTTTTGTTGATGTTGTTTTGTTCCTGGGTTTTGGTCACACTCAGCGGTGCTCAGAGGTTGCTCCTGGCTCTGTGCTCTGAAATCACTTCTGGCAGACTCGGGGAACCGCCTGCCATGCCAGGAATTAAACTCTGTCCGTAGCGTTTAAGGCAAACACTCTCTTCATTGTGCAATTGCTCCGGCCCCAACTGTTGCTTAGCGCCAAGCTCGAGTCCCAGGAGTGGTGATTGTCAAGTTGGATCTTGGGAGCACTGAGTGCCTTGAATATGATGTAGGTGCCTTTGCCTCGAGTCCATCAAGGTCTTCTTGGAAGCTGGGGCATGGCCTTGATGAATGCAACTAGTCAAACTGCTTTCAAAA
>PVKC010046846.1:0-11160 GCA_004027635.1 Crocidura indochinensis | reverse complement strand
TGTGACTCATTGGATGATGCTGAGTGCCAGTTACCTCATCCATGTCACTCTAGCAGCCACAGAGGTAATTTGTTCTGGACAGCAGTGTCCGGGAAGCGGGTCCATCAGACCTGGGTGGGGGAATGATAAGATCTGGGTTCTGGCCGCATGTGTTCAGGGGGACTTGCTTCTTACAATCACAGCCCCAGGAGGTCTGCACAATGGCAGCCAAGTGCCTGTTCCTTCACATTTTTCCCAACCCGCATCAGACCTCTATGGGCCTCTGTCCTCTGCCTTCCTCCCATCTCTTCACAGCCCAGTGTTACTTCCTAGGGCCTGAGTCTCTTCCAGTCCTTTCCGTCTAAAATGTTAATCATTTCAAAACTTAGCTCATACATAGGGCAGGAGCGATAGCACAGCAGGTAGGGCATTTGTCTTTTTTTTATTTATTTATTTTTTTTGGTTTTTCAGGCCACACCGTTTGATGCTCAAGGGTTACTCCTGGCTAAGTGCTCAGAAATTGCCCCTGGCTTGGGGGGGACCATATGGGATGCCGGGAGATCGAACCATGGTCTTGATCTTTCCTTGGCTAGCGCTTGCAAGGCTAGCGCCACCTCACCGGCCCCAGGGCATTTGTCTTATATGCAGCTGACTAGGTTCTATCCCCAGCATCCCATATGGTCCCCCAAGCCTGCCAAGTGGAATTCCTGAGCGCAGAGCCAGGAGTAACTCAGTAGTAAATGGGTGTGGACCAGCAAAACCAAAAACCAAACAAGACTTAGCTTACATGTCTCCTCTTCCTTGAAGACATCCCCTTGCTTCCCCTCTCATCAACCACATTTGTGGCCTGCTTGATGGTGGTCCTTTCTGCTTTGGATTTTATCCTCATCCCATTTTGCTTCAGAGCTATAGTGGTTGTGTTGATTTTTTTCTTTTTGTTTGCTTGTTTGGATGGTTGGTTGATTAGATTTTGGACCACACCTGGTGATGCTCAGGGCTTACTCTTGACTCTGCACTCAGGAATCATTCCTAGAGGGGCTCGAAGACTATATGGGATACCAGAGATAGAACCTGGTTTGGCCGAGTACCAGGCAAGCGCCCTCACCACTATGCTATCTCTCAGGCCCATCTTAATTTTTGCTTGAGAAGTAGGAGAGGGCCCACCCAAGTGTTGCTTATGGGGCCCAGGGGCCACTTGCGGTGGCTCTCAGCCAACATTCAGTGCTAAAGCTGACAAACTCTGCAGTGTGGGGGTATCACCTGAATAGTGGTACTCCAGAGCCCCCAGGGCTGTACCCAATGATGCTCAAAAAACCAGGTGGTTGTCAGGGATTGAACTAGTGTGTCACATGCAAGCCTGAACTGTAACCCCTGTATTATTTCGCTGATCCTTTGGTTATATGTGTATAATGTCAGGGATCTATCCCATGTCTCATGCATGCAGGTGTGTACCTTACTCTTTTTGGTTGGCTTGTTTTGGGGCTACACATGGCACTACTCAGGGCTTAATTCCAGCTCTGGCAAGGGCTCAGGGGACCATATGTGGCACTGGCGATAGAATTCAGGTTGGCACTATATCAGACAAATGACCTACCCATTGGACTATCTCTCTGACCCCCTTTCCTTAAACCACATCCTGAGTCCTTAAAGGTTCCTCTATCTACCTGAGAGTGACCTTCTTAAATACAGAAACTCTGTCTCCCTCACTAATTGATCTAGTGTTGGGTAGAGAGTCCAGCATTGTGGGAAGTATCAGCATCATTGGTCAAATCAGCTTAACAACATCAGATGTCGCATTTCATAATTTACTATTTCTAAGCAAGATGCCTCATGCTTGCCTATATTATCTCATTTGTAGCAATCCCGTGAGTAAGACACAGTCATCCTTCTTTCACAGATATGGGACCTGTGGCCCAGGGAGGTTAAGCAACTTGCTCAGGGTCACACAACTGGTAAGGGCAGAGTCAGAAGTTAAACTCAGATCTTTCTGATTTCAAACCACGGCTTGGAATGCCTGGACTGACCCCCAGCGAGTGAATGGAAAGCTGAGCCCTTCCTGGGCTAGGCGAGGGACTGCAGAGAGAGCTCAGAGGAGGCTTGTTTCAAATGAGGCAACACACCCAAGAACAATCCCTTGCCAAGAATCTAGTACATACCATACCATCTGCTGAGACTCCCGGCATGAGTAAAACACAGACCATGCTCCCTGGAGCCGACTTCCTGACTAAGAGGCATGGGGAGTGGGCTGAGGGCCAGACACCGCCCAGCACAAACATGCTGGCAGACAGAGGCACAGAGAACCTAGAAGATGCAGATGGGTCCTCTGGAGAAGGCTTCCTGGAGAGGGCCCAGGGAACACTGTGTCTGGAAGAGGAACAGGGTCTTCTGTACGCTGGGCGATGGGACATGTATGTCCACAACCTTCAGAAGGAACCTAGCTTAAGTGGTGGGAGCAGGAGGATGGGGCTCCTCCATCCTACCTTAGTCCTTCCAATGAGGGCCCACTTAGTCCACAATGCCCCTGCTCTCACTCACCAGAGCCTCTAATAATGCAAAGCACTTCTCTGCTGCAGGTTATAAGACTCTGCTCAAATGCCTGTCAGGGAAGTTCTGCCGCCGGGAGCTGATTGGCATCATGGGCCCGTCAGGGGCTGGCAAGTCCACATTCATGAACATTTTGGCAGGATACAGGTGAGGAGCAAGTGGAGAATGGCGTGGGCTGGGGTGAGTGGGTATCAGGATTTGGGAAGAAAAATCGGGGGGAGCCCAGAGGGTCCTGAAGTGGTCTGGAGCACTGACCTGACCATGTTTTCACAGGGAATCTGGGATGAAGGGGCAGGTCCTGGTAAATGGGCGACCACGGGACCTGCGAACCTTCCGGAAGATGTCGTGCTACATCATGCAGGATGACATGTTGCTGCCGCATCTCACAGTGTTGGAAGCCATGATGGTGAGTTCCACAGCCCCATTCTCCTTGCGGGCCAGAGGGGTCAAGGCAATATCCCCCTGCTCTGGCTCATCTCCAAATCCCACATACACACACCCCCGGCCCTAGGTCTCTGCTAACCTGAAGCTGAGTGAGAAGCAGGAAGTCAAAAAGGAGCTGGTGAGTGGGGCATATCGACTCCTGTCAGAGTCACTGCATTGGGGGGCCCTTCTTAAAGGGGGCTGGGGCCCGGGGACTGTGGGGCTGTGGAACTGACCTGACTCAGTGGGGCGCGTCCAGGTGACGGAGATCCTGACAGCGTTAGGCCTGATGACCTGCTCGCACACGAGGACGGCGTTGCTCTCCAATGGCCAGAGAAAGCGTCTGGCCATCGCCCTGGAGCTGGTCAACAACCCTCCAGTCATGTTCTTCGACGAACCCACCAGGTAGTGATCCCAACCTCCCCATGTCCATCCTCCCCTGCCTCCCTGCTGCTTCTGGAAGCCAGAACAGATAGTCACTTCCTCTGGGGCCCTGATAAGGGAACTTCCTAGAAGTTCATTCCACCTGGTGATCTTTACTCCCTTGCTTAAAAGATGTGCATAGATGCCAGAGAGATATAGTATAACAGGTTGGGCATTTGCCTTGCATGTGGCTGACTCAGGTTCAATCTCCAGCACTCCCTTAAATTCTACCAGGAGTGATCCCTGGGCATAGAGCTAGGAACGAGGCCTAAATACAGCTAGATATGACCCCCCCAACCACACCAAAGTAAAAGACATGCAGAGCTGAAGGGATAGCTTAGCAGGTAGGAAGTTTGTCTTACATGCTGCTGAACCAGGTTCAGCATCCCAAATAGTCCCCCGCTCCAGCCTGCTAGGAGTAATAAAGTAGTAACAGGAGTGCAGAGCCAGGAGTAACTACTGAGTACCACCAAATATGGTCCAAAAACAAAAATGAAATATTAATAGACATGCAATGATTTCTATTTGCCTTAAGAATAAAGCCAAGGACTGACAAGTCCTGGTCAGAGCCTGTTTCTTCAGCCTCCCAACTGGCAGCTCATAGCTGTATAGTTTTATGCTCTAATAATGTGGAGTTACTGGTAACTTCCAGGTCAAGCCAAGCATTCTGTGCCTCTGAGCACAGAGATCCACATGCTGCATCCTCTTGGAATGCCCTTTATGGTTGAGCAAACACTGCTACTTTCATTGTGGCTTTCATTTTTCACGCTCTTTCCACACTCTGCCTAGGAGTTTCTCTCACTGCTTTCTCTGCCTTGTCTCACCCCCCACTCCCTTTCTCACTGTCCACCCAAACGTGCAATGTTTTTCTTCTCTGTCTCACCCCCACCTCCATTCTTTACAGCACAGTGCACAGAACCTCAGGTGATCCCAACACTTTTTTTTTTTTTTGGTTTTTGGGCCACACCCGGCGACGCTCAGGGGTTACTCCTGGCTATTCGCTCAGAAGTCGCTCCTGGCAGGCATGGGGGACCATATGGGAACCGGGGGATCGAACCACGGTCCGTCCTAGGTTAGCGCAGGCACCTTATCTCCAGCGCCACCGCCCGGCCCCAATCCCAACACTTTTTTAGACTAAGCTTCATATTATAGTTCATCTTCAAAAGTCTTGTACTATATCCAGCAGGTGTTCAATGCATTCTTGTTAGACTGAAAAAAGGCCTGAGCACTATGTGTACAAAAATAAATTTTTTTTGTTTTTGGGCCACACCCGGAAGTGCTCAGGAGTTACTCCTGGCACTGCAATCAAAATTACTCCTAGCAGGCAGGCTTGGGGGACCATCTGGGATGCCAGGGATTGAACATGAGTCAACTGTGTGCAAGGCAAACTCCCTACCTGCTGTGCTATTGCTTCGGCCCCAGAATATTTTTGTTTGTTGTTTTCTTGGGTCACACTGGCAGTGCTCAAGGTTTCCTCATGGCTCTGTGTTCAGAAATTACTCCTGGCAGGCTTGGGAGACCAGATGGAATGCCAGGGACCAAACCCAGGTTGGCCATATGTAAGGCCAATGTCCTCCCTACTGTACTATTGCTTTGGCCCCAGTGAAGAATATTGGGGTGTGCCCATTCCTATGTGCGTGCCTGCTGGCCTACCCCTCTGGAGTCCCTTCTTCACCCATCCTGGGCAACCTCTCTGAACAGTGGTCTGGACAGCTCCTCCTGCTTCCAAGTGGTGTCCCTCATGAAGTCTCTGGCACATGGTGGCCGCACAATCATTTGCACCATCCACCAGCCCAGTGCTAAGCTCTTCGAGATGTTTGACAAGGTGGGTACACGGGGCCAGGAGGAGGGGGCCTGGCGGGATGGGGAAGGGGCCAACTTGGCCCCCAGTCACTTGGCCCTAGCCTGTGTCTCTGCCTCAGCTCTACATCCTAAGCCAGGGACAGTGCATCTTCAAGGGTGTGGTCACCGATCTGATCCCCTACCTGAAGGGACTGGGCCTACACTGCCCCACGTACCACAACCCCGCGGACTTCAGTGAGTGGGGCTGCGGGCAGGGACGGGATGGGGCCTACTCTGGATCCTGCTAGGCACTGTCCTGGCTGAGTGCTGCCTTCTGTCCCCAGTCATTGAGGTGGCTTCGGGGGAGTATGGAGACCTGAACCCCGTGCTGTTCAGGGCTGTGCAGAATGGGCTATGTACCATGGCAGAGAAGAAGGGCAGCCCTGAGAAGACCGCGGTGCCCGGCCCCAGCCCCAGCCCCCCGGGTCCACCGGTAAGTCAAAGGGCAGAGGGCAGAGGGCAGAGCCTAGGAGAGATCTTAGGACTTGGACAGACCTTTTACCATCTCTGGTGGTGCTGAGGGGCTGTTCCCATCATCATGCTTAGCACTCAAGAGACTGTGCAATGCTGGGATTCAGCCCAGGTCTCCCCGTCCTTTGAGTGATCTCTCTGGTCCTCCTGCTCCTCTGAACCCATGTGGCTCCTTCCTTGCCCTGAACAGCCGAGGTACACTGTCATTTATGTTCATTAGTAAGTTCTTTGGTGGGTGGAAGCCCTTTGAGGTACCACAAGCCTTGGCTCTGATGTCATGGCTCATGCAATCCACTGGTACCTAGACTCTAGCACTGCTGGTCTTCCTTGGTGAGGACATATCAGAGCCATGCGGGCTTTTCTCTTGGTGACTGTTAGGCCACTTCTGTGACTCACATATCAGTTCTTGCTCTCCTCTTCATGTGCCTCACTGTTTCAAAATGCTCTGGAAATACTGGTAGCATCAGGGTGTGACCCCCTACACCCTGATTTTCCATGCACAGAGGAAGTGTTCTGACCCTTTGCCCCCAGTTCTTATCCCTTTTGGCTCATTCTTACCCTGTACCTCCTATCCAGATTTCTGGCCCTAGACTCAGAGCAGAAATCCTTTTGTGGGGCCCGGGAGATAGCATGGAGGTAAGGCGTTTGCCTTTCATGCAAAAGGTCATCGGTTCGAATCCCGGTGCCCCATATGGTCCCCCGTGCCTGCCAGGAGCAATTTCTGAGCATGGAGCCAGGAGTAACCCCTGAACACTGCCGGGTGTGACCCAAAAACCAAAAAAAAAAAAATCCTTTTGTAGCACAGCTCCCCAACCCTGGGCTGGGGACTTCCTATCCTGGGTGTGCTGTGAGGAAATGCTAACCTGGCTGCTTTCCTGTCCTAGGAAGGGGACACGATTGAGAGACACAGCTTTGCCACCAGCACCCTCACACAGTTCTGCATCCTCTTCAAGAGGACTTTTCTGTGCATCCTCAGGGACACGGTGAGCATCAGCATGTGCAGAGGTGGTGACTGAGGAGTGGCAGGGTGTGTGCATGCGCAGTCTCGGTAGTGGGAAGAGCCAACGTGATAGTACAATGGGTAGGGTCCTTGCCTTGCATGCAACTGACATAGGTTCGATTCCTGATATCCCATAGGGTTTCCCTGATCACAGCCAGGAGTGATTACTCAGTGCAGAGCCAGGATTCTCACCTGAGCATCACTGGGTGTGACCTAAACAAAAAAACAAACAAAAAAAAAAATAAGATTCCTGTAGAGGGCAGAGAGATAGCACAGTGGTAGGGCGTTTCCCTTGCAAGCAGATGATCCAGGACAAAGGGTGGTTTGAATCCCGGCATCCCATTTGCTGCCAATCACTTCTGTGAGCGATTTCTGAGCACAGAGCCAAAGTAACCTCTGAGTGCTGCTGGGTGTGACCCAAAAACCAAACCCCCCTCAAAAAAAAGATTTTTGTAGTTAAAATGGGAGTGGGCTCCCCAGTGCCTAGAAGCTCTGAGATCCCTCCCAAAGGTAGCCCCATCCACAAACACTCCTTTTGGAGTTATCCCCCACCCACTCCTGTGACCCCACCTACAGGGTGAGTATGCCCATCCCGGTTTGGCCCCACCCATGGTACAGCCTTCCCATTCTTGCCTCGCCTCACCCTCCACCCATCCGGCAGGTCCTGACCCACCTGCGGTTCATGTCCCACGTGCTGATCGGCGTACTCATTGGGCTTCTCTACCTGCACATTGGCGATGACGCCAGCAAGGTCTTCAACAACACTGGCTGCCTCTTCTTCTCCATGCTCTTCCTCATGTTCGCCGCTCTGATGCCCACTGTGCTCACCTGTAAGGGGCCTGGCCTGCTGTGGACAGGGGCGGGTGTGGGGGTGGTGTTGTGCAGTGTGTCTGGCTAGGGTGGGGTGTGAGGGTCGGCAGAGCCTGATGCCGTGTGTGCTCAGTCCCCCTAGAGATGGCGGTCTTCATGAGGGAACACCTCAACTACTGGTACAGCCTCAAAGCCTACTACTTGGCCAAGACCATGGCCGATGTGCCCTTCCAGGTAAGACTCTAACGCCAGACCTGGTACTCTCTATACACCCCTGGCCTTCAGCACCTGTCAACTTTACCTGCCTTCTCAGCTATCAACTGTGAGGTCTTGCTATATACCAGCCTCTGCTCAATGCATTGGGATTGCCATCATGAGTAAAATGGGGTGGTGTCTTTGGGCATATTTTGGAGTGGGGAGTAGAGTACCATAATTAGTGATGCTCAGGCTAGTCCTGGCTCTGTGCTGAGGAGTGACCCCAGACAGTGTTTCTGGGGACTGTACATGGTGCAGGAATTGAGCCAGGGGGCGTGCAACCTCAAACCCTGAGCTTTCTAACCTGAGGGACAGAGTGTTGACCATGTGGTATTGATATTCTAGTGGGACTTGTTGGCCAACTCCACAGATGACTCTGTTGACTATCTAGAAACCTCCAAGAATATTGTAGGCAACAAAGTTTGGCAGCTGCTTATTAGCTATAATCTACCTCAAACCACCTCATCTCTCTTTGCTTTGGTGTCCCCATCTATAGATGAAGTAACCAATCAGGCTCAGGGGGTAGAGTACAAGCATGTGTGAAGCACTGAGCCCAGTCCCTGGCACTGCATGATCTCAGAACACCACCTGGAGTGGCCTAAAGAAATAATAAGATGAATAAAATATAAGAGCTAGAAAAATAACGGAAAGATATGGAGTGTAGGTGTTGCATGCAGGAGACCTGGGTTCAATCCCTGGCCTCCCAAAGTTGCTCTTGATAATTGAGCTGGGAGCATTAAGTGCAGCTAAGTGTGCCTTCCCCCCAAAAAAAGAGAAAGAATGAGGGGCCAGAGAGATAGCACAGCGGCATTTGCCTTGCAAGCAGCCGACCCAGAACCTAAGGTGGTAGGTTCGAATCCCTGGCATCCCATATGGTCCCCCGTGCCTGCCAGGAGCTATTTCTGAGCAGATAGCCAGGAGTAACCCCTGAGCACCGCTGGGTGTGACCCAGAAACCAAAAAAAAAAAAAGGCGAGAGAGAGAGAGAGAGAGAGAGAGAGAGAGAGAGAGAGAGAGAGAAAGAGAAAGAGAGAGAGAGAATGGAACTGGAGGGGCCAGAGAGATAGCATTTGCCTTGCATGCAGAAGGATGGTAGTTCGAATCCTGGCATCCCATATGGACCCCCTGAGCCTGCCAGGAGCTATTTCTGAGCATTGAACCAGGAGTAACCTCTCAGCACTGCCAGGTGTGACCCACCCCACCAAAAAATATTAGCTTATATCTATTACTTGTAAGAAACAAGCGAGTCTGGAAATATAGTACAATGAGTAAGGTGCTTGCCCGGCACATGGATGACCTGACATCCCATATACCCCCCAAGCACTACAGAAAGTGATCCCTGAGCACAGTGCCAGAAGGAAGCCCTGAGTACCACTGGGTATGGCCCCGAAACAAAAAAATAAAAAAGAAAGAAAGAAATGAGGGGGGCCAGCATGAAAGTGCAGTGGTAGGTATTTGCCTTGCATGCGGCAGATTCAGGACGGAACTGGTTCGATCCCCGGCATCCCATATGGTCCCCCAATCCAGGAGCAATTTCTGAGCACATAGCCAGGAGTAACCCCTGAGCATCACCACATGTGGCCCCAAAAAGAAAATGAGGAACAGGAAGATAGCTCAGAGGGCTGGAGTACCTACTTTGCACGTAGGAGCCCTAGGCTTGATCCTCAACATTGCATGATCCCCTCCTTATAAAAAATAATTCAGGGAACCGGAGAGATAGCATAGAGGTAGAGTGTTTGCCTTGCATGCAGAAAGAAGGATGGTGGTTTGAATCCTGGCATCCCATATGGTCCCGAGCCTGCCAGGAATGATTTCTGAGTATAGAGCCAGGAGGAACCGCTGAGCACTGCCTCGTTGTGACCCAAAACAAAACAAAACAAGACAAAATTAAAAAAAAAAAAAAGCATTCAATGAGAAAAATCACATAAAGTACTTGGAAGGCTGTGACCCATGCTTAGTCCCCAGGAAATGTCAACTGATTTGGGTTGTGACCACGGTACCAACCTGTGACAAGTATAGGGCACTGGTAGACCTACAGCACTTGGGGAGGTATGGAAGGACCCTGTTTTCCCAAGATGGAGCGTGTGTGGACAGAGGCTTGGAGAGAATATTTCTAGGCTGAGTCTCTTCTGGCCCCTTGGGTGGACTCGTTTATTGTTGGGTTACGAATCCTACCCTAATTAATAATTGTACTCTACCCTAAGGTGTGATCTGGTGGTATTATATTGGATTATCCTTTACTTGGTATTCTTCTTCCACCGTAAGGTGGGACCTGATTCTTGCCAATAAAAGAAGGGGTCTGATGAAGACAGGGGCTCATTCTTCCATCTTCTTCCACAGAGGTGTACTCCATCTTAGGAGCAGAAAGCTTTTGTGGTTTGAATTCCTTGCTTGAGCACTGGATTTCCTGAACCCATTCTTGTACCTCTTCACTGTGTGAATTATTTCCTAGTGGATCTGTACAACTAGAACTGTTCCCCCTGACCTAATCAGGCAGGGGAATGGGAACTGCCTTTCCTGTCTGAGAGCCTCAGTGGGAATCAAACCTCAATCAATCGCCTAGAGAATGTGACCCTTTACTTTGTTCCATAGTAGATATGGTTCAGGAGCTGGCAGCTTGGGGGAAAAACAAAATGCTATTCTAGGGCCTCATTGACAGGATGAGGGACAAGCTGGACTTCGGAGCTAAGCATTATGAAGCCCCCAGTGGGATGGGCGAGAGTGAGACAATGCAGGAGTTTCAAGAAAAGGGAGAGGAAATGGACATGAGTCCATCTGGGCCAGTGCATGAAAGAACAAGGCAGTAGCTTAGACACAAACACCCCACCCCTGCCCCATTGTAGGGAAAGCAACTTGCAAGGTTCCTGCCAAGGGGCATGTGGGAGGCCTTAGATCCGAGCCCCTACTTGGTGCCCACTCACCAGCCCTGTGCCTGCCACCTAGGTCGTGTGTCCTGTGGTGTACTGCAGCATCGTGTACTGGATGACGGGCCAGCCTGCCGAGACCAGCCGCTTCCTGCTCTTCTCCGCCCTGGCCACGGCCACAGCCTTGGTGGCCCAGTCTCTGGGGCTGCTGATTGGAGCTGCCTCTAACTCCCTTCAGGTGGGACAGCCAGCATGTACCCCCCATAATGGGTGGGACATGGTTTGAGGAAATAAGGACTGAGTCAGAGATAGAGTTGGAAAGGTCCCCTTCTGATCCAACTGGTTCCCCTTTCCTGCTCTCCAGGTAGCTACCTTTGTGGGCCCTGTGACCGCCATACCCGTCCTCTTGTTCTCGGGCTTCTTTGTAAGCTTCAAGACCATCCCCACATACCTGCAGTGGAGCTCCTACCTCTCCTATGTCAGGTCAGCAGGGTCCCCCAAGGCTGTGGGAGGTGGGATGGGGTGGGGTGGGGTGGGGACTGAGATGGCC
>PVKC010046845.1:0-11157 GCA_004027635.1 Crocidura indochinensis | reverse complement strand
TAGATTTTAAAGGGATGCCATCATGTATATAAACATTTTGGAGGATGATATGCTGCAAAGTTATTCCCCAATGATACTTCTAATTTCTACACCCTAAGTCAAGACTTATTATAGTTCTTGCTTGCTACAGTTTGTAGAACCCAATTAGAAATCCAGAGAGAGATAAGGTAAAAATGTCTTTCAAATGTATTCAATTTTTCACTCAATTTTACTTCTGTATTAACATATTGGACAAAAAAACCTGTGAATGTTATGTCTTGCATATAGAACAAACTGGTTGGCTAATTATTCCTTGAAAAGCTTATTTATAATATTGTTGAAAAAATTAAGTTTCCACATTGTTTACATTCAGAAGGCTTTTGCATCCAAGAAAAATACAAATTGTTTACTTGCATAGCCATCTTGAGCATCACTACCCTTTACCCTTTGGGAGTGATGAAATAAGAGCAGATGTTACCTGTTTGTATGAGGAAGTGTTTCTTTCAGTAGATGAAAATTTCCAAAAGGAGAATTTTCAGATTTTATAGAGGAATTTCTCTTCCCAAATATATGTAGGATATTTTTTTCTTTAATTGAAACAAATTCTTTCCTGAAAGATATATTGATGGTCCCTAAGTGTTTACAACAAAAACACTGTAAGATGCAAACAAATTGTTACAGATGTTATTATTCTAAAAAATGTAAATGTGTCTATTTAAAAATATATAGCCCTATATCTTTTCATATGTCTACATTTTAGGATTTCTCTTTAGTTATCCTTGAATCTACATCGCTTATGATCTGTACTCCATAAACCAAAACAAAGACATGAAAATTATATTTTTCTTTTAAATAAATATTTAAATAAATATTTATCATTAACACTCATACATCTTTACTCAGACAAAATATTTATCTGACTCAGCAATCTTTTCTAATATCAATGCTAACAAAACACTTTATTCATAAGATGTGTACTCAGAATAGCTCCAGGACCTGCAGACAGACTCTCAAAGCACCTGTTATATTAAAAAAATGTAAGTGAAAACAGATTTCCAACTCTTGAGTTCATTTGAGCTACTATAAAAAATTCCATAGATTGTCTACTTTATAAATAGTAGAAATTCATTTCTTAAAGTTTTCAGGCTCCAATTTCAAGATCAAGTGACAATTCTTCCTAGGAATAAAGGCTCTTTCTTGCTCTTATTCAAAAGGGCTTTAAATTGGCATTTAATCACCTCCCACAGGACCAGCTTTTTAAGACTATCACATTGAGTTTTAAGTTGACAATATATCAACTGAGAGCATGGGAAATTACAAAAACATGAAGGTCATACTATCAACCATTATCCAAATTTTTTTACTTGTTTATGTTTGTCTATAATTACAATCTATCAATTTTCTTAAAAATATTTTATTATATTGGGGCTGGAGCAATGACGCAAGTAGTAGAATGTTTGCCTTGCACGTGCTAACCTAGGACAGACTGCAGTTCAATCCCCCATTGTCCCATATGGTCCCCCAAGATAGGAGCAATTTATTAGTGTATAGGAGGAGTAACCACTGAGCATCACTGTGTGTACTCCCCAACAAACACTAAAGAAATTTTATTATAATTGAGGTAATATGGTCACATTAGAGTTAGTCTATAGTATCAATTTACAAAGCTATCATCACCATCACAACCAAAGTGACCATGACCTGTTACCATTGATTGTTCATTTCTAAATCCCCTCTTCATTCCACTCATCTATCCATATATCTGTTTTCTGTGACTGTCCTTAACTCTTACCTCCAAATTATTGTTGTTTCAAAGTCTTTGTATAAGTAGTGTAAATTTTATTACACTTTACAAACACAATGATCTTTAATAATTAAGGTTACTGAAATCCACCAAATAACCAAGTTCTTTTATTTATTTATTTTTATTTTGGGGCACTCCCAGTGACATTCAGAGGTTACTCCTGGCTATGCACTCATAAATCGCTCCTGGCTTGGGGGACCATATATGTGTTATTGGTGCCTTTCTTATCAGTTTAAACATGGATTTTCAATCTATCTAGTACAACTAGATTGATATTGATTCATATAAAGAGATTTGGATAGGAATACCAGTTATTCATCTGAGCTATCTTAAAAGAACATTCAACTTCTACATCCATTTGCCTTGCCTTAAAATTTGTATATTGGGGTTGAAGTGTAGGGTGTTTGTTTTACATGTGGCTGACCCAAGTGTGATTCCCTGCATTGCATATGGTCCCAGAACACTGTCAGAGTAATTCCTGAGTGCAAAGCCAAGATTAGTCCCTGAGTATAGGTATGTTGTCTTCAAACAACAATAACAATTGTTATTCAAAAAACCAATATTGTATGTAATGGAATTAAATACATTTTCAAAAAATACATGATCACTTCAATTCCTTCAAAATTTTGGAAGCCTCCTAAGAATCCACATCTTACTAAGCAGTATGGTTTCCATTACATATTTATCCTGTACTCTGCCTTCACTGTTGTCAGTTGATGTTTAAATGGCCAATGTCAATCTGGCTGTGATACCTGTACTCTTAGTGTGGAGCATGCATGATTAGTAGATGTTACTAACAGAGTTGTACTCCTTAAATTGTGGAGCTTACACACATTCTATCTGAGAACTGTAATCTGTTTGAGTGATCATTTACAGTCTGGTTATTGTGTTCACTGGAGCTTGCTCCTGTGCTCATGCAAGGCAAGGAGCATATTTAGGAATTTCTGCTTCTGTACTTTACTAGTTGCTGTCTACAAATGCCTCATTTCCCATTAGATATTCTATAAAACTTAGTTCTCACTTTGTTCTGAATCCTGTCATTGAAGCAAGAGCCCAGAAGTTATAACTGAAAAACCCAGCTGGTATAAATCCTTCTTCTAAAGCTTTGTAAGTGAGTTCTTGGTTTTTCCCAGTCTAATTGGCATAATCAAGCATCTGTTTTATTTCCTTTTACTTGTGGTGCTTGCTGAAGGTTGCTCCTATGTATTTCACTTCCCATATAAGTCGTTCACACACACCTGGCTGAAATACAGCAATAAATCACTTGCAGTACATTAAATCATAAACAGCAAAGATTCCAGGATTATGTGGTAATAGGGATTGAACTCATGGTTTAGGCTTATAAAGCAGGTGTACTACTATACTCAGTCCTCCAGGTGTTAGAACCTAATTTTTGAATATGTAGATAAAGGAGTGTGTTATATAATCCTAGACATCTGAGAAAATATAACTTGTAACAATAATTTAAATACTAATCTAATAGCAATATGATTATTCTATTAAGATTATTCCATTATCAAGAAGATATTGGGACTGGAGCGATAGCACAGCCATAAGGTGTTTACCTTGTACACGGCCAACCCAGGTTTGATCCCTGGCATTCTATATGGCCCTTGAGCCTGCCAGGAGTCATTTCTGAGTGCAGGGTTAGAAGTAACCCCTAAGTACCACTGGGGGTGGCCCAAAAACCAAAAACCCAAAACCAAAAAAGGGAAGATAATATACAATATGATGTTCAATAAGTGAGCATAGAGTCCAAAGGAGTTTCAATTCCAGCTCTACCTTTTCTTTTTAATATTAGGTATATTAATGAATATATTATCTAACCTTTTGATTCAGTTTCCTCTCTAATGAATTGAGGCATATTTAGTAAATATGACATATTACTTATATCAGGTTTATAGAATTAATAAATTGTACATGATACATAATATAGAAATGTTTTATTATACAATAAATACTATAAAACAATATTTTATAAAATAAATATTATATAAAATATATAAGTATATAAAATGATGAAAAAGGAACTTATTTTGTGTGCTCAATAAATCTGTAAAATATGGATTTGTAATTTTAGATGTTAATTTTTCTGAACAAAATCTCCTATTTAACATTATTTAATAACACTTTTCTAGAAAGAGTTGAACACAATGCAACAATAATGTATTTAAGTAGTGTAATAGAATTATAAAGCAGGATTGTAAGTGGAAAATTGTATATTATGCTTAATTTTTTATAAGCTCTGGGTGGGAAAATGGGTTCAAAGGATGGGAGAAGCAGTAGAACAGAGTAAACTGTAAAACAATTCAAGCAATAGACTTTTCCATGAAAAGAAATTAATAGGAGTTAAGCAACTCAAGCAATAAATTTCAAGCTAAGATGAAGCATTTACTTGGGAGGGAAGAGACTCAGTTATGACAGAAAAAAAATGTCAGACAAGAGACTACTGATAAATTTTGACAACTAAAACTACTATTATTTCTGCAGGTTATTATTGTCCTGAAGTACCAAAGTTAGTTTTCCCCTTACATTTTCTTACAGCAATTCAAGGATTTAGAACCTGCAAAGACAATTTGGTAGAGCTATCATTGATAATATTTTCTCCCAAGTGTACAAAGCATTCATGACCTAGCTGCTCTTAGCCTCACTAGCCCCCAGGATACCTTGCCTGCTGTGATCTTGAATGTTTATCTATATTCTGAAGCTTATTTCCTCCCTTGCTTTGATTTAAAAACATTTCTACCAATTTATTCAGTAACTTTAATCTGATTGTAATTTTGCTACAAGAATTTATGTTTGTGTTTCTGTTTTAATTTTAGTTTACCTTTAATTTTAATCAATTTGGAGGCCTCCTTTATGCTCAAAAGACAATTTTTTCCTGATAGCTTGACTTAACTTTATTTTTTATATGAGACATGAAAAACTGACCCATATATTTACTTCAATTCATTCATATATGTTATTTTCACTTGTTATTTAGTAGTTCTAATTCTTTCCCACAAATGTGTTGGGCCTCCAATAGACAGCTGAAAATAAGATCTAAATTTTATATTTATTTTCAGTTTAGTATGCAACTATGTTTTAGGTAGTGTAGTGAGCTGATTTAAATTGCTGTTCAGTTGAATGATTTAATTAGTTCACTTTACTCAAGTATGACATTCACTATATACATATTAAAAATTTATTAACTTTAAAGAAAAGAGTTGCTAGTGCACTAGTGTTTAGCACAGAGGGTAAGCTAATTTTGGTTTCATATACAAATAGTTAATATTAAAAATTTCAAGTTAAGAAGCACTTATATTCTGGGTAGTAGGAAGAAAGCATGTTTTTGATTAACTAGATTTAATTCTGATAAAGGGTGAACCAAACTATTATGGAAATGGCCACAGGCATAGCCAGGCTATTTAATATCCCTGTGAAAAAGAGAGCACAGATTTCTGTACATTGATAAAAGTTTCATGGCATTGCAGCTGCCACCTTAAAGATAGAGTTGAAAAAGCTCAGAATTTTATGTATGCCAATGGCACATGCCACACATATTTCCAGTCAGCCAGGGTGACTCAGTTGGGTCCTAAGTGGTGTAAAGTTGAATGGAAGAGAGATTAATGACTATGTGTGCAGGGATCCATGTGCTACATGTGTGTTTGTATGTGTCAGTATGCCTTGAGCATGTGTGCAGCTCAGGAGAAAAGCACATGGAAGAGATTACAGTACAGCTGGCCAAAAAAGTTTTTCCATGATGGCTTTCATTTAAAAGATGCAGTTTTACAACCACACCCTTTAATGATTCTGGCTTGGCAAATTGTTAGATACAATTTGTTCATATCATTTTAAATTCTGTATTCTGAAAAACATTTGTGTATGCATCCCCAGGCCCTAAATAAATCTCATATTTTCATACCTCTACCACAGCAGTTGGCCAACTGATACTTTAGAATAGCTTTAGATGGCCAAATAAGTAGCACCATCTGCTGCAATTTGGAGGAATCCTCAGTGGTACTGTGACAGCTGTTTGATTCTGAGTCCTAAACACCAGAAATCATTTGTCAGAAAGGACACATATCCAGTGTTAGAATGGTCATTTCCTATAAAAAGAATGGCTTTTACTAGCAATGCACTACCCTATTTTCGTGGAGGTCAGACTTCAGGAAGCCGTTGTCCAATCTTTAAAATATAGCCTCAAATGTGGATGTTGACAAAATAGTCCTTTTGAGTGATTAAATTTAAAGCCTGAGCTCTCAAGTCATGCGTCAATGTATGAAAAGTCATTACACCTTTTCTAAGTACCTAATTACATTTATTTAATACACAGCCTAACTTAATCAGCTTGATTATCTGGTTTGTGAGCTAGAGTATTATAGAAGCTGCAAGCTGGAATTAGATATGTCAGGTTATAAGTGACTAAAAGTCAATAATTAGAAGTGTAGAATCTGTTTAATGATTAGACAATAAATATTAAAATTCAGGTAATATCATGCATATTACTTTGACATATTCATGTCTTCATTTATTTGACAACTATTTACTGTTACAGGGAGAGTTTTTATAAATGCCAGAGTACAAGGAAGAGTTATGAAAACAAAATCCTCACACAGAGTTAAAAGTCTATTCACATGGACTATGTTATTAATAATGCAAGGTAGGTTATGTAAATACCATTAAAGTAAGAGATAATTTAACATGAGAGCTCAGATGAGGTTAAAATTACTTCAAATGTAGAAAGATTAATTGAGGCTGTGGCATTTAAAATTGATTTCTAGAAAAGTATGTATAATTTGAATACACACGTAATAGTCCAGAATTTGATGTAAATGAAAGAAGTATTTGGAAAGCAAGACCTGTTGGAAAGAGGACTGTAAGGTACTGAAAGGTTAAGTGCTGCAAAGGTTGAACTTGTTTTGCTATTTTGCTAGATCTCATTCAAAGAACATGAAAAACTCTCAGCATTGGTAGAATAAATGTATAAAAGAATGATTGAGTAACTTTGTTGTATTTTCTATTTATGACATAGATCTAGAATAACCATTGAAAAGTAAAGAAAGAAAGATCAATAAATGTATCATCTTTATGACCAAACATTAGATATCTATCTCCTTACTTCCAGTATATTTGGCTTTGTATATAAATCTATCTTCTCTCTCTCTTTTTTTTTTTTTGGTTTTTTGGGCCACACCCAGTGATGCTCAGGGGTTACTCCTGGCTATGCACTCAGAAGTCGCTCCTGGCTTGGGGGACCATATGGGAAACCAGTGGATTGAACCACGGTCCTTCCTAGGCTTGCGCAGGCAAGGCTAGAACCTTACCTCCAGCGCCACCGCCGGGCCCCATAAACCTATCTTCTAATAGAGCTATCTTTATTGGCCACATCAGTCACTTATCTGTGACTAGAGGCTAGATTTCTCTTTTTTCTATTTTTTAAATTTATAAAAATATGTCAGAAACAAAGAAATAGATGACCTATTTTTTGAATGACTAGGCACAGACCTTGAAACAACTCTAATTAGTATACTCAAGAAAATATGTGAGAAGATAAAGAAAATAACTGAAAATGAGTAATTTATTTTGTATCAGAAAACAATGCCCATTTTAGAAAAGTATAATAATGGTAATTAAAAGATCAATATGGGCTCTAATAACAGATTAAATAGACAAAAGAAAGAATAGCAAACAAAAATTAGTAGAAAATAGAAAGGGAAACAGAAAATACAAAAGATAGTGATATATATATATATATATATATATATATACATATGACAAAACCTAAAAAGGTTTTCTTTTATTTTCTGTCTTAATGCATAATTATTTATTTGATCATTTCTTTGCTCCACAAATTTCCTCAAAATGCTTTTACTGCTATTGGAGTATTCCTAGACTGGCAGAGACAAGGAATTTCAATATTTATATTTAGGCTACATTAAATTTGAACAAAGCCCTAAAGGTAGAACTGATAGCAAAGTACAATAAACCTCCCTAAGAGGTTCAGACCGTTAATAAAAAGCTTATATTACATTCAAAATGTGAAATGTATAACTTTTATGTATATCTTCATTTTATTTAAATTAACAAAATTGCATTATGTATGGCAAAATATGTTTTATATTTATTGTAAATTGCTTCTAGTATTTGTTTTTTTCATTGATGTCATACATGTTTACAAGAATGAATGTAAATATTTATATCTTTAGTTCAGTATTAATCACATTACTTCCTCCCCTAAATGCCAATAATCTCAGTCCCTCCACCACAGTTTCCTGGACTCTTTAACCTTGTTTGCCCAACCATCTCTACTTGGTAACCTTTTATGTGGTCAGAAGAGAATAGCTAAGTAGTATTTCCTGTGTATGTATACTCTTTTTATTCACTCATCAATCACTGGTCACTTGAATTATGTGTACAGTTTAGTCATTATATGTATTTCTGCAATGATCATAGTAGCATGTGTTTTTTTGAATGTGTGTGTTATTTGAATAGATTGGAATTAGTGGAATATATGGTCAATCTATTTTTAATATTTTAAGAAATATTCATATTTTCCCCTAAATTGGACTAACATACATTCCATATATATTGAATCAAGGTATTTTTTTTCTCTCCACCTCTTTGGTAGGACTTACTGTTTCTGACCTAGTTAATCATAAGGGTTATTATTAGGTTTGGGGCCACATTCAGTTTTATTCAGAACTCTGTATTCAGAGGTGAGAATCAAATCCAGGTCAGGTCATATGCAAGACAAGCACCTTACCCACTAGATTATCTCTCCTGCTATATTTCTAGCCATTTTTGGTATAGACTATTCTCACTAACATGAGATAATTATTAATAATCATTTAAGTTGACATTTAGTTTGCATAACATCTCCATTATCTCAAAAGCTCCCATGTGCTCTCTACATTGTTTTTCTGCCATTTCATGGCCATTCAATGAAGCTATTTTGCTTTTTTGTCAATATTGATTAGATTCCTTTTTTCTCCACTAAATTGGTTGGCCTCTTTCATTCAGTGTCTGAGATGATCCATGCCACATTATTACTAATCACTAAGTAATATTTTATCACACATGTATAATATTTATAAATCTATTCATAGGAGACAGACATTTAGGTTTATTCCAGATGATGAGCCTGTAGTGATTGATGGAAATATAAGCAACTATTTTGTTTCAATGTGTGGCTTTATGTTTTTCAAGTGAAAACTTTAAAGGGTGATTACTGAGACACAAAGCAAATGAATGTTTAGTTTTATAACCATTGCCAACAAAAGATCGTAACATTTTTTCACTCAGTACCTACATAAGGAAACTGTAATTCCTCCAACAATGACTGACATTTGCATTTCAATCTTCACATTTAGTCATTGTAGTGAGGGTGAATTAGTATCTCATTGCATATATACTCTACATTTATTTTATGAGTAATGCAATTTTTTTCTAGTGCTATTAGTGAATCCTATATCTTCTTATAAAGTGCTTTTGAAATAGTTCAATTTTTTACAATGAATCGTTTATCTTCTGAATACTTAATTTTAGGAATTTGTCATATAAAATTTAGATAGCAAATCTATATAAAAATGCAGGTCTTTTTTCCCCCTAGTTTTTGCATCACACATGGCTATGATTTACTTGTTCCTGCTCTGTACTCACGGATCTCTCCTAGAAGTCCACAGGTATCACATATGGTTCCAAGTATAAAACCCTATTCAGCTACAGGTAAGGAAAGTACCTTACTCACTATATAATCACTCCAGCCTTTATCATTACATATTTGTATTTTTCCCGATAAATGCTTTTCAATAACATTTTTCTTGTATTCTCTCTAATTTCTTTTATAGTATTAAATCTTGTGGCAAGAAGTTGGTGCCAAAATCCATTATACCTAGCTCAACTATATGTGTGCTTGATGGTTTAATGTTTTACCTAGGAGTGTTAGAGTTTCTGGTGTGAAGGGATTTCATGTTAGGAATCAAACTAAGGGCATATGTTTTCTTAGCTGAGATATGACCCTGTTTATTTCATATTATATTTTAGAAAGTTTAAAAACTGAAATTTAGGAAGATTGTTTCCATAAGTTTTTCCTCAGGTTATATAACTTTATTTTTTAATTTATTATTTTAAAATTTTAAAAGCAGTTTATTCTTCAAAATCACAAACATGTTGACAGTTGGGCCTCAGTCATAAAAATAACAGTCCTTTCACCTGTACAATATTCCACCACCAAAAGCACATGGAAAAATACTCCACATCACTATTCATCAGTGAGATACAAATCAAAACAACGAGATACCAGCTTATGCCACAGATACTGCACACATTACAAAGAATAAGAACAGTAAGTGCTGACAGGGACTTGGGGAGAAAGAAACTCTCATTCACTGCTCATAGCAATGCCATTTAGTCCAGCCTTTATGGAAAACAATATGGAGAGTCTTCAAAAAACTGGACATTGAGCTCCCATAAGAACCAGCTATACCACTCCTATACACTAGGAACACAAAAACACCATATAAAAATGCCTTCTGCACACTTATATTCATTGCAGCGCTATTTATAATAGCTAGAATCTGAAAACAACCCAGAAATAGTTGAGTGGCTAAAGAAACTGGTGCAATGGAATAGTACAGGGCCGTCAGTAGAGATTAAGTTGTGAAATTTTCCTATACAAGGATGGACATGGAAACTATTGTGCTGAGTGAAATAAGTCAGAGGGAGAGAGATAGACAGAATAACTTCACTCATTTATGGGTTTTAATAAAATAAAAGACATAATTGTAATATTAGCCAGAGACAATAGAGATGAAGGCTGAAAGGACCAGCTCATGATATGAAGCTTACCACAATGGGTGGTAAGTGAAGTTAAAGAAATAACTACACTAAAAACTATCATAACTATGGTAATAGTGAGAAAAGCACATCCCTGCCAGCACTGATTATTCCTGGTCTTTGTAATGTGTTCCAGTCTCTGTGGTGTCAGACGGTACCTCATTGTTGTTTTGATTTGCATCTCAGAGCACAGAGCCAGGAGTATGCCCTAAACACCACAGAATATAGCAAAAAAATATATTGTGTTCTAATTTTTGAAGGTGTTGGGCCACAGCAAGAGGTATTCAGATGTTACTCCTATCTCTATGCTCAGAAACTACTCATGCAAGCTTAGAGTACTGCATAAGATGCTGAGGATCAAACCATGGTTGGCAGTGTGTGGCAAACGCTCTACCCATTGTGCTATCATTCCAACCCTGAGTGTGTTCTAAACTTCTAATGTATTTCTTATAAATAAAATTTAGTTGGCATTTTTTGTGATATATAAATCACTATATATGAATATATTTTTGGTCTGGCATTATTATATTTGCTTTATAGATAGTAATTTTTATGTT
>PVKC010046844.1:0-11160 GCA_004027635.1 Crocidura indochinensis | reverse complement strand
AACCCTACCACAACACATAGGAAAAACCACACTACTAGCCTGACAATGGGGAGAACTTGCAGGCAAACACCATGTACAGAGAATGAAGATGATAGGTTGGATGACCTTAAAAATCCCAACCATTTGATTAACCTCTCAGATAAGGAACTTAAAATAGAAATATGAAAGATGTTTGTAAAACTCCAAGAAAGCATAGATCGAACTGAACAGAACACAAAGACAGAAATCAGAAAACTCCATTCTGAAATAGCAGATCTGAATAACATGGTAGCTCAACTGAAAACCTCCGTGGATGGCCTCGAAAGCAGGGTAAGAGCAGTCGAGGACAGAATCGGCATGCTGGAAGATAAGATGCAGAAAAACTCAACACAGCAGAAGAAAGTAGAAAATAACCTTATGAAAAATGATCAGGCAATGAAAAAAGTACTCAAGGAATGCAAAAGATGAAAATAGAAGTCTTTGATAAACTCAACAGAAACAACATAAGAATCATTGGAGTCCCAGAGACCCAGGTAGGAGATCTCCAGGAAGAATCAACTGTCAAAGACATCATCAAAGAGATACTCCCAGAGTTAAAGACTGCATGCAATCAAATCCTGCATGCCCAAAGAGTACCAACTAAAAGAGACCCAAAGACACACCTCAAGACACATCCTCATTCCAATGACAAATCCCACAGAGATAGAATACTGAATGCAGCAAGATCAAAAAGGGAAATCACATTCAAAAGAGCATCCCTAAGACTTACAGCAGACATGTCACAAGAAGCCATCAAGGCCAGAAAACAGTGGTGGGATATTGTGACAAGACTGAATGAAATGAATGCCTCACCGAGAATACTACACCCAGCCTGACTCACGTTCAGATATGAAGGAAAAGTACATAGCTTTGTGGATGAACAACAACTCAGAAACTTCACAGACGATAAACCAGGCTTAAAGGAAAAACTAACAGGTCTACTCTAAAACAAGAGAGACTAACAAACACAGCAAAATTATCTACAAAGATGACATTAAACCCTAAGACAATCATCTCCCTCAATGTCAATGGATTAAATTCACCAATTAAAAGACATACAGTGGCAAAATGGGTAAAAAAGATGAATCCAACCTTCTGCTGCCTACAAGAAACACATCTGAATAGTCAGAACAAACATAGACTCAAAATCAAAGGCTGGAGGAAAATCATCCAAGCAAACAACACCCTCAAAAAAGCTGGGGTGGCCATATTAATATCTGATGACACCAACTTTATACTCAGAAAAGTGGTAAGGGACAAAGATGGACAATATGTACTAATCAGGGTATATGTGCAACAGGAAGAAAACACTCTATTAAACACATATGCACCCAATGAGAGACCAGCAAATTATCTAATACAATTACTAACAAATCTGAAAGAAGAAATCAATAATAACACAATTGTAGGAGACCTCAACATGGCCCTATCAACACTTGATAGGTCAACCAGACTGAAACCCAACAAAACCATACTAGCCCTGAAAAGAGCAATGGAAGAAAGAGGACTAGTAGATATATATAGGACACTCCATCCCAAAAAACCTGGATACACATTCTTGTTCAATGTACATGGGTCATTCTCCAGGATAGACTACATGCTGAGACATAAAACATGACTCCATAAAATCAAGAGGATAGAAATCTTGCAGGCTACCTTTGCTGACCACAAGGCTCTGAAATTAGATGTGAACCACAAAGCCACACAGAAGAAAATCAATAACAACTGGAAATTAAACACCCTGCTACTGAACAACAAGTGGGTCCGAGATGAAATCAAAAAGGAAATTAAAACTTTCCTGGAAACAAATGATAATGAAGACACAAACTGACAGAATCTATGGGACAGAGAAAAAGCAGTCCTGAGGGGAAAATTTATAGCTCTACAAGCACACATCAGGAAGGAAGAAGGGGCATACCTGAATAACTTAATGACGTAGCTTAAAAAACTAGAAAATGACCAACAATAGGAACCAAAAATAGGGAGACAGAAGTAAATAACAAAGCTGAAAGCAGAACTCAACGAAGTGGAAAACCAAAAAACAATTCAAAAGATCAACGAAAGCAGAAGTTGGTTCTTTGAAAAAATAAACAAGATTGATAGGCCATTGGCAAAACTCACAAAGAAAGAGCGAGAGAAACCTGATAACCCGTATTAGAAATGAAGAGGGGGAGATCATGACAGATATTGCAGAGATCCAAAGGGTAATCAGAGACTATTTTGAGAAACTTTATGCTACTAAACATGAGAACCTAGAGGAAATGGAAAAATTCTTGAACACTTGTAACCTTCCACATTTAAGTAAGGAGGATGTAGAATAAACAGCCCCATCACCACTGACAAGATTGAAACTGTAATTAAACATCTGCCCAAAAAGAAAAGCCCAGGCCCAGATGGATTTCCTAATGACTTTTTTCAAATTTTTCAAGAGGAGCTACTACCAATACTAGCCAGGCTCTTCCATGAAATTGAAAAAAACGGGAACACTCCCAAACAGCTTTTATGAAGCCAATATCACGTTGATACCAGAACCAGAAGAGATGCTGCCAAAAAAGAAAATTACAGACCAATATCCCTGATGAATGCTGATGCAAAGATCTTCAACAAAATCCTAGCAAATAGGATACAATGCATCATCAAGAAGATCATACACAGCAGCCAAGTAGGTTTCATCCCAGGAATGCAAGGATGGTTTAACATCTGTAAATCTATCAATATCATACAAAACATCAACAAGAAGAAAAATAAAAATCACATGATCATATCAATAGATGCAGAGAAAGCATTTGATAAAGTCCAACACCCATTCTTGATCAAAACTCTCAGCAAGATGAGAATGGAAGGAACCTTTCACAATCTAGTTGAAGCCATCTACCACAAGTCAAGGGCTTGGTACAAGACAAGGCTATCCGCTCTCACCACTCCTCTTCAACATAGTACTGGAAGTGCTTGCTATAGCGATCAGGCAAGAAAAAGATATCAAGGGAATCCAGATAGGAAAGGAAGAAGTCAAGCTCTCACTGTTTGAAGATGACATGATACTCTACTTAGAAAACCCTAAAGACTTTACCAAAAGCTTCTAGAAACAATAGACTCATATAGCAAGGTGGAAGGCTACATAATCAACACACAGAAATCAATGGCCTTTTTATACACCAATAATGATGCGGAAGAGAAGGAAGTCAAGGAGGTAATCACATTCACATTAGTGCCACACAAACTCAAATATCTTGGAGTCAACTTGACCAAAGATGTGAAGGACCTATACAAAGAAAACTATAAAGTCCTGCCCCAAGAAATAAGAGAGGACACACAGAAATGGAAACACATACCGTGCTCATGGATTGGCAAGATTAACATCATTAAAATGGCAATACTCCCCAAAGCATTGTACAGATTTAATGTGATCCCTCTAAAGATACCCATGACATTCTTCAAGGAAGTGGATCAAACACTTATGAAGTTTATCTGGAATAATAAACACCCTCAAATAGCTAAAGCACTCCTAGGGAAAAGGAGTATGGGAAGCATTACTCTCCACAACTTTAAACTGTACTACAAAGCAATAGTTATCAAAACAGCATGGTATTGGAACAAAGACAGACCCTCAGATCAGTAGAATAGGCTTGAGTTCTCAGACAATGCTCCCCAGGCATACAATCACCTAATTTTGGACAAAGGAGCTAGAAATCCTCAGTGGAGCAGGGAAAACCTCTTCAACAAGTGGTGCTGGCAGAACTGGTTAGCCACTTGCAAAAAAGCGAACATAGACCCCCAGTTAACATCATGTACAAAGGTAAAATCCAGATGGATTAATGACCTTGATATCAGACCTGATATCATAAGGTACATAGAACAACACGTCAGTAAAACACTCCATGACATTGAGACTAAAGGCATCTTCAAGGAGGAAACTGCTCTTTACAAACAAGTGGAAGCCGAGATCAACAGATGGGAATATATTAAACTGAGAAGCTACTGCACCTCAAAAGAAATAGTGCCCAGGCTACAAGGGTCACCCACCGAGTGCAGAAACTATTCACCCAACACTCATCAGATAAGGGACTAATATCCAAAATATACAGAGCACTGACATAACTTTACAAGAAAAAAACATCTAAGCCCATCAAAAAATGGGAGAAGAAATGAACAGACACTTTGATAAAAATAAAAAGAAATACAAATGGCCAAAAGGCACATGAAAAAATGCTCCTCGTTACTGATCATCAGGGAGATGCAAATCAAAACAACGATAAGACACCATCTCACACCACAGAAATTGGCACACATCACAAAGAATGAGAACAATCAATGCTGGCGGGGAAGTGGAGAGAAAGGAACTCTTATCCACTTCTGGTGGGAATGCCGTCTAGTCCAACCCCTATGGTAAACGATATGGAGATTCCTCCATAAACTGGAAATTGAGCTCCCATTCGACCCAGCTATTCTACTCCTAGGGATATACCCTAGGAACACAAGAATACAGTACAAAAATCCCTTCCTCACACCTATATTTATTGCAGCGCTATTCACAATAGCCAGGCTCTGGAAACAACCAAGATGCCCTTCAACAGATGAATGGCTAAAGAAACTGTGGTACATATATACAATGGAAAATTATGCAGCCTTCAGGAGAGATGAAGTCATGAAATTTTCCTATACATGGAGTCCATCATGCTGAGTGAAATTAGTCAGAGGGAGAGAGAGATGCAGAATACTCTCACTCATCTATGGGTTTTAAGAAAAATAATAGTCTTCTTTGCAACAATCCTCAGAGACAATGAGAGGGGGGCTGGAACTTCCAGCTCACTTCATGAAGCTCACCACAAAGAGTTGTGAGTGCAGTTATAGTAATAACTACACTGAGAACTACCATAATTATGTGATTGAATGTGGGACCTGGAAAGCCTGTCTAGAGTACAGGTGGGGGTGGGATGGGATGGAGGGAGATTTGGGACAATGGTGGTGGGAATGTTGCACTGGTGAAGGTGGGTGTTTTTTACATGACTGAAACCTAATCACAACCATATCTGTAATAAAGATGTTTAAGTAAATAAATATATATATATATAATAAATAAATAAATACTGTCTTCCTATCTGAAAAATTCCTCCATCTTCTAAGAAAAGTGAAATAACTTAAATAAATTTTATTTATTAATTTTAAAAAAAGAAATAAAAGGGGAATATCACTGCAGATATTGCAGGTTCAAAGAGTAATTAGAGACTATTTTGAGAAACTCTATGCCACTAAACATGAGAACCTGAAAGAAATGGATAATGCCTTGGACTCTTATAACTTTCCAAGGTTGAATAAGGAGGACATAGAATATCTGTACACACCCATCACTATTGAGGAAATTAAACATAATCAAATGTGTGTCCAAAAACAAAAGCCCAGGCCCAGATGGATTCACTAATGTATTCTTTCAAACCTTTCAAGAGGAACCACTAACAATCCTGGCCAGGGCCTTTCATGAAATTAAAAAAATGGGAACACTTTCAAATAGCTTTTATGAAGCCAACATCACCTTGATACCAAAACCAAGAGATGCTGCCAAAAAAGAAAATTACAGACTAATATCCCTGATGAACACAGATGCAAAGGTCCTCAACAAAATCCTGACAAATAGGATTCAATGCCTCATCAAGAAGATCATTCACTATGAGCAAGTAGGTTTCATCCTTGGAATGCAAGGCTGGTTTAACATCTGTAAATCTATCAACATAATATACAACATCAGCAACAAGAAAAATATCACATAATCATATCAATAGATGTAGAGAAAGCATTTGACAAGGTCTAACAATCATTCTTTTTTTTTTTTTTCGGTTTTCAGGTCACACCCGGTGATGCTCAGGGGTTACTCCTGCCTATGCGTTCAGAAGTCGCTCCTGGCTTGGGAGACCATATAGGAGCCAGGGGATCGAACCGCAGTCCGTCCAAGGCTAGCTCAGGCAAGGCAGGCACCTTATCTCCATCTCCTCGGCCTGGCCCCTAACACCCATTCTTGATCAAAACTCTCAGCAAGATGGGAATGAAAGGAACCTTTCTCAATATAGTTAAGGTCATCTACCCCAAGCCAATGGCAAATATCCACAATGGAGAAAAACCAAAAGCTTTTCCTCTAAATTCTAGTACAAGACAGGCTGTCCTCTCTCACCACTCCTATTCAACCTAGTACTAGAAGTACTTGCTATAGAGATCGGCAAGAAAAATATATCAAGGGAATCCAGATAGGAAAGGAAGAAGTCAAGCTCTCACTGTTTGAAGATGACATGATACTCTACTTAGAAAACCCTAAAGACTTTACCAAAAGACTTCTAGGAACAATAGATTCTTACAGCAATGTGGAAGGCTACAAAATTAACACACAGAAATCAATGGCCTTTTTATACACCAATAATGATGGGGAAAAGAAGGAAGTCAAGGAGGCAATCCCATTCACATTAGTGCCACACAAACTCAAATATCTTGGAGTCAACTTGACCAAAGATGTGAAGGACCTATACAAAGAAAACTATAAAGTCCTGCCCCAAGAAATAAGAGAGGACACACAGAAATGGAAACACATACCCTGTTCATGAATTGGCAGGATTAACATAATTAAAATGGGAATACTACCCAAAGCAATGTACAGATTTAATGTGATCCCTCTAAAGATACCCATGACATTCTTCAAAGAAGTGGATCAAACACTTCTGAAATTTATCTGGAACAATAAACAACCTCAAATAGCTAAAGTAATCCTTGGTAAAAGGAATATGAAAGGCATTACTTTAACCCAACTTTAAACTTATTACAAAGTAATAGTTATCAAAACAGCATGGTATTGGAATAAAGACAGACTCTCAGATCAGTGTAATAGGCTTGAGTACTCAGAGAATGTTCCCCAGACATATAGTCACCTAATTTTTTTTTAAAAAGAGCAATAAATTCTAAATGGATCAAAGAAAGCCTCTTCAACAAGTGGCATTGGCACAACTGGTAAGCAACTTGCAAAAAGTGAACTTAGACCCCCCCCCCAGCTAAGATCATGAACAAATGGATTAAAGATCTTGATAGTGGACCTGATACCATAAGATCCAGTTCAAGACATGTAGCTCACCACAGAGTGATGAGTGCATTTAGCGAAATAGCTCCATTGAGAACTATCATAAAGTGAATGAATGAGTGAAGTAGAATACCTGTTTAGAGTACAGGCAGAGGTAAGGTAGGGAGGAGGAACATTGATGATGGGAATGTTGTACTGGTGAAGGGGGGTGTTATTTACATGACTGAAACCCAACTACAATCAAATTTGTAATTAAGGTGTTTAAATCATGATATAAAAATAGTCATCTAGGGGCCCGGAAGATAGCATGGAGGTAAGGCGTTTGCCTTTCATGCAAAAGGTCATCGGTTCGAATCCCGATGCCCCATATGGTCCCCCTGCCAGGAGCAATTTCTGAGCATGGAGCCAGGAGTAACCCCTGAGCACTGCCGGGTGTGACCTAAAAAAAAAAAGTCATCTATGAGCCATAGTGGTAGCTCAGCGGTAGGGTGTTTGCCTTGCAAGCAGCTGACCAAGGATGAACCTCAGTTCGACCCCTGGAGTCCCATATGGCCCCCCAAGCCAGAAGCAATTTCTGAAAACATAGCTGAGAGTAACCTCTGAGCATCACCAGGTGTGACACAAAAACAAAAACAAAAAAAATAGTCATCTATTTGTATGTATGTCAGTCTTGTATGTAGGAGAAGAAATAAAGTAAGAAAAATTTGGACAAAAATCAGAATTGTTTGTCAAACTGAACTTATATGGAGGCAGGATGGTTGGGGGGTCTTTAGGAAACTGACTCTCCGATAATATGTCTGTTGTTGCAAAGATGGATGACAAATGTGATGTGTATTATTGTAAATCCTAGTACCTCAATAAAAATGTTTTTACATAATAGTATAAAGCCTCTAGACATATATATAGAATATTTTAATTGGATAGGTAGGTATTTTTAAATAATTTTTATTGTGACCAATATGAATTACAAGTCTTTCACAGTTATATTTAAGGTACATATTGACAGTGAGTTAGTGCCATTCCCACCACCAGTGTTGTCCTCCCTTCACCCCTGTTCCCAGCATGCATCCCATACCTCCCCCGTAGCCTTCTGAAATGCTAGTATAATAGACCCTTTTGTGTATAGATTGTTGTAGATTGGGTATCTTGATTTTGTTGTTATTGACTTTTTATTTCCAGTCTTTGTCATGTTACTGTTTGCTCCTGGTACCGTCTACTCCCCCACCCACCTCAATTTATGAGGCAGAAAAGGATATTCAAGTTCTGTAGTTCTGCTGGAGAAACCTTTTTAAAAGAAATGAAAGCTGGGAAGAGTCCATCTAGAATCTATTAATATCAATTTAAAAGAAGGGGTAAAAAACAAGCAATGACAAAAAACATAAAGGCAACAAAAGCAACAAAACAACAAAAAAGAAAAGGGGAAAAGGAAGGGGGCTGGTGTGTGACAAGGTTTTGTGTTTATTTATTATTTTTGCATAGGTACAATAAGTATTGAAGAAATTAGAAAGGGAAATCCCTTGACCTAAGAGATACAGGGTTTCTCCATCCTTGAAGCATACTATCATGGGAACAACTACAGGTTCCCGACATGCTCTTTATTGAACCCCAAGGTCTTTTTATGAAGCCAGGAAGTGTTCTGCTCAGTTGTAATTGACAAAATTAGTCCTCTATAATTAGAGATCTTGGTATTTGCACAAGTCATAGGACAAAGTCTAAGAATCTTTCTTTATGGTTTGAGAAGTTCTGCTCTTTCACAGTTGTTGTAATCAGTCTTCTGTATTTAGTGATCTTGGTTTTTACACAAATTCTAGGCTGAAGCCTAGGCTAGGGTCTTTCTTATTGGTCCCAGGAAAAGTTCTGCTTGGTTGCAGTTGTCAAAGTCAGTCTTCTGTACTTAGTGATCTTGGTTTTTGCATAGATCAAAGATTGGAGTGTGTTCTTATTTCATCTTAACATTAAGTGATAAGGTAGGGCAACCTACACTTAGATCGAGTTGTTGCTGTTCTCTTGTACTCGGGATGTCATATCAACCTGGCACAAGTTGATGCCAGAGTAACAGGAAATCCCCAGGGGGAGTTTGATTCCTGGTGCTGTTGCAGGGAACTGTGTCAGTTTTACAGTTGGGATCTGGGTTCAAGGTTATATGGTCACTGTCTGATCACATGGAGCCTAAGTCGAGTCCCCACAAGTGTTCAGAATGTAAGGTGCCCCTGTATGATAAAATGTATGGATTCTTATTCCTAGATAAGAGCTTGTTTCTACACATAAGACTTCCCTTTATTAATATGCCTATGCAAAAGAGAACAGTGCCATATTTTATTGCTGGTGCATTTTGGTGTAAGAATGACAGACTATACAATCTCTGTACCCTGGTTTTGACCTGAGCTTTCATCCCAAACAAGACTTTTTTCCCTAGAATTTTGTAAAAATAGGATGATTCAAGCAGAACCGAACGTTGCACTGGTGATGGGTGGTGCTCTTTACATGACTGAAACCCAAACACAATTATGTATGTAATCAAGGTGTTAAAATAAAAAAAAAGAAAAAAGAAAAAGAGAAAAGAAAAGAATAATAATTTAAAAAGGGATGGAGGAGGCTACCTTTACCTTTGGAAATAACCACACTAATAAGTATAACTTGTGAGGTATTAAATATACCAAGAAATTATAAATATCCCCCTTACGTTTTTTGAAATATTCTTAGAGGGGGAATGCGATCCTGGGCACATTTTCATCCTATACCATAGTCTTACTGAGTTTGAGAAATATTTGCAGGAGTAAGGGATCAAGTAGTGTCCTTGAGCCCAATCCTTCTGGGTCCTCTTGGAGCTGAATCAGGTAAAATGCAACAGTCTACATCGGGGGGGGGGGGGAGGAGAAGAAGGGCCACATAGACTGAATCAGCAAGAGTGGTGATTGCAGCTTCTTGGTGGGACTGAGAAGGTGTCCTTTCACTTTAGGAGCTGAATGATGGCTTATTGGGGCAGGTGGTTGGTCTTGGTATCTATTGAGTTAAGAACTGAGGGTAAAGAGGATTAAATGGGTAGGGATAATGGATCAAGATTGAGGGAATGAGAAGATAGAAGTAATTCTGAAGGGGGAGGAAGGATAATATATGAGGGGCTATAGACAATATAGGTATGGATTGTTTACAATATAGATTGGGCAGATATAGGGGAGTCCAAGGTATAGAAACTCACACCCATTTATAGATAGACATTACAGTTCTATTCATAAGTGTTTGTTGGAGGCTTGATTCTCATAGGATGAGTCTAAATGCTTAAGTAATAATTGAATTAAGAAAGAATAAATAAATAGCTACAATATAATTAGGAGAGAAAGATATAAAAGGAGAAGGAAAAGAAATAAAATAAAGAAAAAATAAGTAAAAAAAAATTGGGCCAGTGCCTTGGAGTGGGAAGGCACTTCATCAGTGGCAGTGGTGAACTTTGCTAAATGAAGCTTTCAGGCTGGAACATTTTAGGGTAAGCATAATTTTTATGTCTACAGTAATTAGCAATATGGTATTGAGCACTATATAGGAGTCTACTCTATGTAGTATTATCTACTATGTCTGGTTTATTGAGATTCCTTTCCTAAAACATAAAGTGGCAGTGTGGGCTTTATGATATAATAGTTAAAGAAGAAGAAAGAAGAGAAGGAAAGAAGAAAGAAAAAAGGAAAAGGGGTAATAGTAATTTGCAAAAATTTACTTTATGAGTGGAACCTATAACATAAGTCTGTGCTGCACAGTTGTTTGTTTCAGTGGTCTTAATGGTCATATGCATTAGGTCCTAATAAAGGCCATAATCATAAGGAAATGGGTAACTTGGAGTATTTTAACAAGACATTGTCATAATGAGCACTGTATAAGGTATCTAATATGGTTGAGTGCTGAATTACAAAATTAGGGTGTCCACCCCATATCTCCAAAAGCCACTGTGGACAAAGAAACTGAAGCGTTATTTCATACTTAATAAATTAAGGCATTAGAACATATTGATAGTCAGCACTGCAGCAGAAGTCCCTGGTTTCCACTCATATTCTGGAATTGGTTCTGAGAAAAAATACATTATAATATTATTGTAG
>PVKC010046843.1:0-11150 GCA_004027635.1 Crocidura indochinensis | reverse complement strand
CCACCCCACACATCTCTTCTGGTGGAAGCAAAGATTTTTACAGTCCACTGATATTCTTAGCAGACACACAGGGCCACTACAAGACCCTTGCAAGACCCTATATGATGAGGTGTGGTTCAGAAAGCATGAAGCTCTTGGCTTGCATGCAACACAATACATGGGCACCGTACATGATACTTTGAGCAGCATCCTTGAGTATTGCTTGGTGTGACCTACTCTACCCACAAATTGAAAAACAGTTACTAGAACCCCTCTGGGGTCTAGTATTCCATGCTTCCTCATACTATTGAGTAGGGAGTAAATGAAATACGGAGTGGTGTTTAAGAGCTAGCACAGGAGTTGTAGAGAGAATTACCTAGATTCGACCGTAGTAACGCATATCATCCCCTCCTCACTTGCAAGGACTCTACCTCCAGAAGCTCAGAACACAGTTATATCCCCAGACCAAAAACAAATGACCCAAAAAGCCAAAAGAACTAGCACAGTAAAAAAATTCCTGTTTCAGCAAGATCGCAAACAACTTTCCTACTTAACAACTAAATTGTCGCCCCCTACTGGCAACATTTTGAAGATAGTTCACACAGCTGCCTGCCAACTATTGAATTTCAGCAATTTTGATGAATGTTAATTTTTTTATAAAATAAAATTATATTTTTATTTTACACAAAGCATTAGGATCATAGTGTGTTTGAAGAGAGACTGTTCCTATTAACAAGTCCTTGGTAAAGTTTGGGTTTTGTTATTAGTGTATAGCTTCCACCATTGAGTCACAATTGTATATTTTATTTATTTGTCTTATTTTTTGGGTTACACCTGGTGGTGTAAGATACTCCTACCTTTGTGCTCAGGGGTCACTCTTGGCAGGACTCAGGGTGCTGGAGATCAAATCCTGGTCATGCAAGGCAAGCACCCTACCTCTTATACTATCACATTGGCCCCACTACTGTGCCTCTTGAATCCATTCACTTCTTCCATCATGTTCCTGGAGAGTGATGCCAATTGCCTAGGCTATGGTTCAGTGGCTACTGGTTCAATCTATTGCCATTTTCACATGGCCTATCACCTCTGTGTGCATTCTTCTCCCTATGGCTATCAGATTGTTTCATGTCACTTCCATTCTAAAATCCTCTGAAACCTGTCTGACTCCCAGTGCCCTTGTTCAAGTCCAGATGCCTTAGCCTAGTGTCCTAAGCCCTTTGTGAAATCATAGCACTTGACACTGGCTCTCACTTCTGGGTGTGGGTCTCCATAGAGCCTGCTTCCAAATTTGAAGTGTCCTGCATTGCCTTCCCAGTAGCCCTCCAGACACAGAAAGTGTTAACATTTTTTGGACACCTCTGATTCTCTGAGGGCATATTTTTCTTCTTTTTTTCTTTTGAATTTTGGACTCACTTAATGTTGCTTAGGAACTACTTCTATTTTGATGCTCAGGAGTCACTTCTGCAGTGCTCAAGTACCAGGTGCAGGGAAATAGAGCCTGGAATTCCTGCATGCAAATCCTGTGTTTCAGACCTTTGAGTTATCTTCTGCCTCCAGAGACTACATTCTTTTCTCTGTGGGGAGGGGAGGGCACAGCTTCGGTGTTCAGGACTCATTCCTAGATCTGTGCTCAGAGATCATTCCTGGTGGTGTCTAGGGTATTAGAGATCGAACTCGGGTTGGCTATGTGCAAGGCAAGTGTCCCTGCTCACTGTGCTAGCTCCTCTGCTCTGGCAGACCACATTCTTGAAATGTCTAAGAAGAGGAAAACTTTCTTGCAGTGACTGTTCTTCAGTGTATGAAGACAGACAGCATCCAGAACAGAACAGCCCGTGCTCTGGGAAACTTAGCCAAGGAACCTGAAAGCTGTGGGATCATCCATTCTGCAGGTAAGAGGACAATGAGGGTGGAATTATCATGAACACAAGTGGGAGAATGATGTAAGTGTCTCTCCTGATTCTTTGTTCTTCCCTTGCCTCTCCAGGTGCCGTTCCTCTGCTTGTTGAAAGCCTGACAGCCTGCCAGGACTCAGATTGCCTGCAAAGTGTCGTTCGTGCCCTCCGAAACTTGGCAGACTCTCCCCAGCACCGCCTGGCTCTAGCACAGCAGGGAGCAGTGCGCCCACTAGCTGAACTTCTGGCCACGGCCCCAAACCCTGCTCTGACCGTGGCTCTAGTTCGTGCTCTTTTGGAGTTGAGTCGAAACTGTTCCCGGGCCTGTGCTGAGCAGTTAAGTCTGGGTGGCGGGCTAGGCCCATTGGTCAGTCTAGCCTCTGACCCTAAAAGGACAGTCCGTGAGACTGCCATCTTGGTCCTTGCCAACCTTTGTTCCCAGGGCCTGGTTCGGCCTGCACTGGGCAATGCTGGTGGTGTGGAAGTGCTACTAGACGAACTTCGACGGCGCCGGGGCCCCAATGGGACTACTGTAGCCTCTCAGCAACCCCTGGTGCGGGCTGTGTGCCTGTTGTGCCGAGAAGCTATTAACCGGGCCCGACTTCGGGAAGCCGGTGGTTTAGAGCTACTAATGGGCCTGCTGCGGGATGCTCGGGCTAGCTCCTGGCACCCTCGTGTTGTGGCTGCCCTTGTAGGCTTCCTCTATGATACTGCATCCCTGACTCGGCTCCAGGCTCTGGGACTTGTACCTCTTCTGGCTGGGCAGCTGTGTGGTGAAGCTGGTGATGAGGAAGAAGAGGGGAGAGAAGCTGCTTCCTGGGATTTTCCTGAGGAGCGGACCCCTGAACGGCCTGAGGCTGGAAGCTTAAGAAGCCTCAGGTGAGTTCCCCTCACCTGATACTACACTTTGAGAAACTATGTCCACTCTGCTCCAACCCTCTTGACTCCTCCATTCACCTACCATCGTTCCATCTTTGTAAGACTGCTTTCAGGTCTGACTCCTGAATCCTAAGGGGTCAATTAAAAGTCCCCATTAGACACCTCTTCACTTTGGGCTGGAGTGATAGCACAGTGGGTAGGGCATACGCCTTGATGTAGCTGACCTGGGTTTGATTTCTGGTATCCATATGGTCGGTCCCCTGAACCTGTCAGGAATAATTACTGAGTGCAGGGCCAGGAGTAATCCTGAGCACTGCTGGGTGTGGCTCAAACACCAAAAACAACTCTTCCCTGGGCCTATTTTTGACCTTGACTTCATCTCTGCAACTCTGAACTTTGAGGTTCAGAGTTAGTTTGGGGCCTGATGAAAGTCTAGGGAACTTTCATGGAAAGTTATTATGTACACTAGCGAATGGGTGTAGGTTCTAGAGACTAAGTTCTTATTCTGGTACTCCTACATACCAGTTGAGGCATCACAGATTATAATTTCTCTAAACTCTGGTTCCTTAGGTCTATAGTTGAGGAGACTAATGAAGATATCCCCCCTAGAGTTACTATAAAGATTAAGTGGCACTTGGCACTTAGTTGGCACAAAGTAAAGCTCAGTCAACATCAGATTCTTTCTTTACTTTGACTCATCTCTGCCCCTACAGTGCCTCTGGTGCTCTTGTACTGTGGTCGCTGGGAAGGACCATTGCAGGGCTTCTTTCATTGCTCTTCCTCTGCCTACATTTCTCCTCTTCTGTAGGCCTTGACTACATGCAGGCTTCCTTTTGATGAAGGCCATCATCATCATCTTAGGAAATGTCAACTCTGTCCTCCTCAGGCTGTCTCTTCTTTCTTCACATCATATTAAACCTTACAGAATCCTTTTTACTTTCTCTCTTTGCTGGGATATAAATTTTAGAAGGACAACTTTTGTTTAGTTCATTACTTCTCCCCTACACCTAAAACAGAGCCTGGCACTAGTAAACATCAGTAATTATTGAATACATGGGGTTTCCCCTATACTTTCTTTTCCCCTATGACTCTTCAGGCCTCCTCTTCTCCCTGGCCTCATCCTATTCTTTAACCCTGCTCTCATGCCTTCTGATTTCAGTGCTCTTTCTCCCCTCTCCACAGGTCATGGCTGATTTCTGAGGGCTATGCTGCAGGCCCAGGAGACATTTCTCCCGACCGGTCCCCTGAATACTGTCCACTGCCTGAGCCAACTGAGCCAACCAGCCCTATGCCAGGCCCAGCCACACTGAGGATGCCTCGCACACTGCGCACGCCAGACCGCAGCCCTGCCACCTTTGAGGAGCCCTGGGGACATGAAGGGCCAGCACTTTTGTTACTGTCACGCTTCTCCCAGGCTCCCGATCCCAGTGGGGCCTTGGTGACAGGCCCGGCCTTATGTGGCCTGCTGGCCTATGTGACAGGTGCACCAGGCCCACCGAGCCCACGTGCCTTGCGCATCCTAACTCGCCTCACTTGCAACCCTGCCTGCCTTGAGGCCTTCGTGCGTAGCTATGGTGCAGCATTGCTGCGTGCCTGGCTTGTGCTTGGGGTCTCCCCAGATGACTGGCCAGCAACACGGCCCCGGCTCACTCATCAAAGCCAGCACCGGGAACTGGGTGTGTGTCTGCCAGTCTCTCCCATACTCCAGGCTTCTCGTAAGCCTTCTGTGAGCCAAAACTTAGCTGTACTTTTCACGGCTTTCTGTCTCTTCTCTCTATTATCTGTCACCCAGGCATTAGTTTGGGCTGGGGATCAGAAGGGACACTTATGTTCTACCACCTAGTAAGCAAAATCCTATCCTATCCATTGCCTGAGACTGGGTTCCAAAGAGCCTAATCTCAATCTTCGAGCTAACAACTTGGAATCATTTTTGCCAGTATTTTCCTATTCTGTACCTTTTCTTTGGTAGTTATGGTGACTTCCCTTACTGTGTGCCTTACACTTCCTTACACGGTGTGCCCATGCTTTGATGTCATGTCCCAAACGATGGCAGAAAATTTCTAGCAGTATTAGTGGCTTTCCTTCCTTTGTGCCCTGACCACAGACTATTTGATATCTTGAGGAGCTGGGCTCATTTTCCTGATCGTCTATCTACATTCTGTTCTTGCCCTTGACCCCCTAGTTCCTAGATTCTATCTCATTAGGGCCTGTAGTCATCCCCACTTTTGTGCCTTGATTTCACTCCCGTGTTTTACTCTCCGTTCCCTTCATGACCTGAAAACCATCCTTAGCCTTACCCATCCACTTATCTCAGACACTCGCTGTCAACCTTACCAGATCTCCTCATCCCACAGGTGAGATGCTGCTTCAGAACCTGACTGTGCAGGCTGAATCCCCTTATGGAACAGGTGCCCTCACTCACCTGCTGCTCTCTGGAAGCTCTGAGGACCGAGTGGCCTGTGCACTCACACTGCCCTTCATCTGTCGGTGAGGGGACTAGAGGTGCCTTGCACAGAATTGGGAGGCAAGTTGGCTATTCCCGAGTCCCATCATTTCTACCTTCTGAAAGATTCTCTCTCTTCTTAAAGGAAGCCCTCTCTTTGGCGACGGCTACTTTTGGACCAAGGTGGCCTCCGTGTCCTCCTGGCAGCACTGACTCGACCAGCTCCACATCCGCTGTTCTTCTTTTTTGCTGCAGACTCCCTTTCCTGCCTTCAAAGCCTTTTGTCTCCCACTGTGAACCCAGTCTTCCCAACTGCAGTTTCTGTGGACCAAGACCCACTTTCCCCCTGTCTCTATGAATCTCTGCTGGGCCCAGCTCCCAGCCCAGCCCCTGACCTGCATTTCCTACTGGACTCTGGCCTACAGCTCCCTGCTCAGAGAGCTGCTTCAGCTACTGCCTCCCCTTTCTTTCGGGCCCTGCTGGCTGGAAGCTTTGCAGAAGCCCAGATGGACTTGGTGCCCCTTCGAAGCCTGTCACCAAGTGCAGCTCGGCCTATCCTGCATCACTTACATGGCTGCCGGGGCTGTGGAGCTGCCCTGGGCCCTATCCCTCCACTAGGTCAGCCCCTCCTGGGCTCAGAGGCTGAGGAGGCACTAGAAGCTGCGGGGCGTTTCCTGCTTCCTGGGCTGGAGGAGGAGTTGGAAGAGGCTGTGAGCCGTATCCACTTGGGACCCCAAGGCGGCCCACAGTCTGTGGGTGAAGTGTTTCGCTTGGGCCGCCCCCGGCTGACTACTCTCTGTGCCCGTTGGACCTTGTGGTCTGGGCAATGCCCACGTAAGCGGGCCCTAGCCCTCATGGGGCTTGTGGAAGCTTCAGGCAAAGAGACAGAACCCCTGACAGCAGCTTTACTGGCTGTTATAATGGGGGTTGAATTGGATGGCAAGGGTCCTGGTCTAGACTGTTGATGTCCTCTGGGACCCAAGGATGAATTGGCTTTCAAGGAAGCTTTCCCCACTCTGGCAAGGAAGGCTGATCAGAATGAATGACTACTAGAGTCACAACTACTACAATGAGAACTGGATGAACGAGATACTGGATACAATGAGTGACTAACTGAATGGACTCCTAGTGTTAGGATGGTGGTTGCTTGACATGTCCAAGAGTAAGAAGCCAAGGCCTGTGTTGGGGCCCACAAAATGGCTGTTCTGCTTTTCATACCCACATATCTGGTCTGGCATAGTCGGACCTCTTGAAATGACAATAAATTTTGGAATTGGATACCCTCACTTATGCATAAATACTTTCTATTGGGAGCCCACCTACCTACCTCACACATATACTCCCCCATCCATCAACCAAGAAGCCAACCCATGGTCTGTCTCTCAAAATAGGCCCACCTTGGCATGTAGGAATTTATTTAATCCTTACTCTGGGTGCAGCGGCTCCTGGTTCCCAGAGGTAGAATGGAGCTCCCTGACCTCCATAGTTTGGGGTCATTTGCTTTCTGTTTGCTTGACCATTACTCAGCTGGACATAATGAGGCTAGGGCTGAGAGTGTGGGGCAGAAGGGCTGAAGGGGATATATGACTGTGTTTTTCATTTGGGGCCTTGATGTCAGGTCTGTTTTAATTCTTGGGTCAAATACTTCTCTAAGGGAAGACTTATTTTATTCATGGAATCTCTGAGACCTTGTCTTAGTCATGCCCAGAGAAAATTAAAGCCCTGGATAATTTACTTTAGTTTCCCAGGTAAGGTCACTGTGGCACGTGACCTCCAGATTCCCTTAGCATTAGGTAGCAGCCTGACTTTGAGGATAATGCCTGGTTAGATTCTGGGGAGCTAGGCTGACATTTACTAGCTCTATACCTGAGTACAGGTCTCTGTTTTCAGGCCATCTACTACAAACATCCAGAAATTTTTTTGTTTTGTTTTTGGTCCACACCCGGTGGTGGTGGTCAGGGTTTCTCCTGACTTGGCACTGAGAAATCGCTTCTGGCAGGCGCGGGGGACCTTATGGAATGCCAGGAATTGAATTCAGGTCTATCCTGGGTCAGCCACATGCAAGGCAAACTCCTTACTGCTGTGCAATCTCTCCAGCTTCAACATCCAGAAATCTCTAAAAAAAAAAAAAAAAAAGAAACTTTGAATAGGGTGGCTGGAGCAGGTAGGGGCACTTATATTGCATGTGGCCAACCCAGGTATCACCAGGAATAATTCCTGAGCGCAGAATCTGGAGTAACTCCTGAGCACTGCTGGGTGTGGTTCATAAAACAAAATCAAGCAAGTAAAATTTTGATCAGGGTCAAAGCAATGCTAGTATAGTGGGTAGGTTGCCTACCCACAGCTGGCCCAAGCTCAATAATCCCTGGCATTCCATATGGTCCGCAAGACCACCAGGAGTGGTCCCTGAGCATCATCAGGTATGCCCCAAACCCAAATAAAAATTTTGATCACCGGAGCGGTGACTCAAGAGGTAAGGTGTTTGCCTTGTGTGAGCTGGCCTAGGACAGGTGGCGGTTCCATCCCCCGCGGTCCCATATGGTCTCCCAAGCCAGGGGCGATTTCTGAGCCTATAGCTAGAAATAGCCCCTGAGTGTCACCAGGTGTGCCCCCCCGCAAAAAAAAAAAATTCTGATCAAATTGGATTGAAGGGAGGATGTTATGAGGATCAGTAATTTTTAAAGCTCCCCAAGTTGATTTGCTGTGAGCTTGAACACACAGACCAGTGCTCTTAGCATACCCCTACCTAGCAGCAAGCAGCTATATTGCGTCCCTTTCTGTCTCAGAGAATGTCCTTTCACCTCAAAAAGAGGCTCAGTTCAGGGGCTCAAGACCGGAGCCTGTGTGCTACTTCTCAGTATTTGCCAGTGGAGAGGCTTTTCTGGGAACGGGTTTGGATCATCCTGGGTGCTGTGGGCCCTTTGGCCTCACCTGGCGTTTGGGAAGGGAGGCCTGAGGTCTGGGTGTAAGTCTCATAATTTTCAAGTCTTGTACTCTCTGCCCAGGTTTTGGCTCCAGTGGAAGGTTCATCGGTTGTCTCCGTGTCTGAAACTGGTGTCTGGCTGATCTTTATTAGAACAAGACTGGCCCCAACTCAAAGATTTTGTGTGGCCTATGTCGCTCGGGGGGATTTGGGACTCTGCTTAGGGTCCAGAATAGGATCTTTGGGAGGGCTCCGCCTGTCAGGAGACTCAGTGGATGCTGGATCGCAGGCCAGATCCTGGAAAAGCCACTTTTCTGATCTAGCCCTACTGCCAGCCAGGGCTTCTTGCAGCCTTGCAGCCGAAGCCAAGGCAGGGGTGTGGCCAGCTCCTCTGCAGGCAGACGGGGTGGGCCGGGGTGGCCACGGCCCTCCCTCCCTTACACGCCCCTACCCCGAGTTCCCCGTACATGGCCCCCCCAGCCCCATCCCAGCGGGTCCTGGCTTCCTTACATGGTCACAGCCGGGGCTCCCGCTCCCGGACGTTCTCCCCACCCCCCCGCAGCCCCCCGCCCCCACCGGACACGGCCCCCGCCCTGCCACTCGCTGCCCCGCTAGCTCTGTCCGCTCGCGCCCCGCCATGGAGGACCTGGGTGAGTGGCGTCCCCTTGTCCCCAGACCCTCGCCGCGGCCTGGCCTGCAAGCTTCTCCATCCTCAAGGCCCCGAGCATTCACCTCCAGTCCCCATCCCTGCCTCGCGTCGCTTCTGATCGCTGCTACCGCTCGCGCCTTCCTTCTTTCCGACTCCACGTCCCCCTTCCTGCCTCTCCCTTCCTGTCTGGGCCGGGCGGTCCTCGCCGTCCCCGCTGGCTTCCCTCGCTTCGCTCCTGCAGATCCGGCCACCGCGGGAGAGTCGGAAGAGAGGCCGGACGCCCGCAGGCACCTGGGCGGGGTGGGTTGGGTGGGGGGAAAGGGGTGTGATCTGCGGGGTGGGGGGAGAGGGAGTCGGAAAGGCGGGTCAGGGACAGTGTGATGGCAAGTTCCAGCCAGGAAAGAGTTAAGGGACCCTCCGTAAGGTTGGGGTCTGTTCTTTGGGGTCCACGGGGAAAGCAGACCAAGAAGGTGAAGATGCCAAAAAGAGGTCAAGGAAGGGTTTCACCAAGGTGTTCAGAGATCATAAGAGTCAGAGATGTCCAGAAGAAGACAAGGAAAAGGAGAAGAATTCAAAGGGAAAGGGTTCAAAGGAGCCACATGGGGAGATGGAATAGTAGTGGGTTGTGCCACTCTGTCTGAAGACTGGGGTTGGAAGGTTGTGCCCTGCGTGGGAAAAGTTCCAGCACCCTGCAGAAAGGGGTAATAAGGCACTGACATGGACTTAAGCCACGGCTGCTGGGTGGAGCCTAGTTAGGAGTGTATTTGGCGAGAAATTAGTGGGTGTGGTAAAAGAGCGTCCAATCAGAAAGCGGGGTGCCAGGCAAACAGCTCACGGAACAATTTGGGGTGGAGCCTATTTTGACTGTGAATAAAGAAAGCAACCAGGAGACTGTGCTTGCCGTTTGGGTTTGTCAGAACATAAATATTCTTTACTGTCTACTTCTGTGTGTGTGTGTGTGTGTGTGTGTGTGTGTGTGTGTGGTTTTTGGGTCACACCCCGGCAGTGCTCAGGAGTTACTCCTGGCTCCATGCTCAGAAATTGCTCCTGGCAGGCACAGGGGACCATATGGGGCACCGGGATTCGAACCGATGACCTTTGCATGAAAGGCAAACAGGCCCCGCTGTTTACTTCTTGATCTGAGTCCCTATGTTTTCTTCTGATTCTTCCTTGGAAGTAAGGGGTGAGGTGGAGGTGGGGGAAAAGTTGACCACACCCTTTCCTGTTCAGGGAGCATTCTTGGCTCTGTGCTCAGAAGTGGTTCCTGGGCCGTGCCCTGGGTGCCATAAAAAGTGCTAAGATCAGAGATTGGAGCAGTGGCGCAGCTGTGGGGCGTTTGCCTTGCACGCGGCTGTCCTAGGATGGACCGTTCGATCCCCCGGTGTCCCATATGGTCCCCCAAGTCAGGAGCGATTTCTGAGCGTGATGCCAAGAGTAACCCCCTGAGTGTCACCGAATGTGACCCAGAAAACAAAATAAAAGTGCTAGGATCCAACCCCGTGCAAAGCAAGCAAGCACTTTAGCCCATTCGCTCTCTCAACCTTTTTCTTATTCTTTTTCTCCCCTTCCCTCTCACCCATCCCTCCTTTTGACTCCTTTTTTTTTTTTTAAATAATATCTTTATTTAAACACCGTGATTACAAACATGATCGTAGTTGGGTTTCTGTCATAAAAAGAACATCTTCCTTCACCATTGCAATCTTCCCATAACCAATGCCTCCATCTCTTCCCTCCCCTACCCCTGTCTGTATTCCAGACTGGCTTTCTACATCCCTCACTCACTGACATTGTTATGATAGTTCTCAGCATAGTTATTTCTCTAACTGCACTCACCACTCCTTGTGGTGAGCTTCATATCTTGATCTGATCCTTCCGGCCCTCATATCTGGGAATTATTCCAATATCTTTAATTTTTCTTAAAACCCATACATGAATGAGACTATTCTGTATCCCTCTCTCTCCCTCTGACTTATTTCACTCAGCATAATATATTCTGTGTACATCCATGTATAGGAAAATTTCATGACTTCATCTATCTTGACAGCTGCATAATATTTCATTGTGTATATGTACCACAGTTTCTTTAACCATTCATCTGGTGAAGGGCATCTTGGTTATTTCCATAGTCTCAGCCTTTTGGCTATGATCGAGTGTAGTATCTGTTCTTATCAGTTTAATATCTGATATGTCGCCTACCCCCCTTTTTTTTTTGGTTTTTGGGCCACACCCAGTGACGCCCAGGGGTTACTCCTGGGTATGCGCTCAGAAGTCATTCCTGGCTTGGGGGACCATATGGGAAACCGGGGGATCAAACTGCGTCCATCTTAGGCTAGTGCAGGCAAAGCAGGCACCTTACCTCCAGCGCCACTGCCCCTCCCTTTATGA
>PVKC010046842.1:0-11160 GCA_004027635.1 Crocidura indochinensis | reverse complement strand
ATCTAAAATACTAAAGATAGCATAGAAATAATGTCATGAAAAGTATTAGTTGCCTATGTTTTTGGCATATTTTATGGTCTTAGATCTTGGCTTTTAATCCATAGGGAGTTAATTTTGTACATGGTGTGAGAGAGTGGTCTACTGTTATTATTACTTCTCATATGATTATTCAGTATTTCCAACACTATTTCTTGACTTTATTCTACACCCTCAATAAGTTTGTCCTATATTAATTTGAATATATCAAAGTGTTTACTTTTGGACTCTCATGTTATGTCACATTGGAGGCTCTATTTGTATTTCAATACCATGTACTTTTGGTTACTACAGCTTTTAAGTATTTTAAGTATAATTTAACACAAGATTTTAGGGGACAGGAGTTGAAAGCAATCTTGAATACTTCAGTAGATGTGAGATATTATCAAAACCATAAATGTCAACATTTTGTAAACAAATTACCTAAATTATAATAATGTTATATATTAAAATAATCCAGTTTAATGTTGAGGTTTATGATACCATTGCTCTTCTCACCTCAAGATTTCTTTGATGTTTTGATGTTTTAGGTATTTTGTGGTTCCATAAAGTTATTACGAATGCTTGTTCTAAGTCCTTGAAGACTACTATTAGAATTTTGATAGGAATATATAATGTATAATATATATAATACATAATTTATAGGATATATAATGTATAATATTTTGGGCAGGATGTATAATTATTTTGTTTTCTTATTAAATAGATTTATGCTCATTTAATTTATTTTTTGATGCAGTATTAAATACATTTTTTTTACTCATTCTTGACTGGCTTGTTATTTGAAAAATGCAACAGAGAATCAAAGTGATAGTACAGCAGGTAGAGTGTTTGTCTGGCAAAAGGCAGATCTAGGTTCAGTCCTCAGCATCTTTTATACCTTTAGCCTACCAGGAATGATTCCTGAGTATAGTCATTAGTAAGCACTGAGCACAGTTGGGCATGGTCCAAACACAAATAAAAATTACAACAACTTGTGTGTTGATTTTACAACCTACCACCTTGCTGTATTGATTTATAGTCTCAAAGCTTTTTAATGGAGTCTTTTATGAGAACATACAATCAAACTTTAATAGCTTAAATGGGTAAGCTAAGCAAAGTAAATTATAATAAAAAATATCATTTTGGGGCCTGGGAGATAGCATGGAGGTAAGGCGCTTGTCTTTCATGCAAAAGGTCATCGATTCGAATCCCGGCGCCCCATATGGTCCCCCGTGCCTGCCAGGAGCAATTTCTGAGCATGGAGCCAGGAGTAACCCCTGAGCGCTGCCGGGTGTGACCCAAAAGCCAAAAAAAAAAAAAAATCATTTTGTCACAGAATAAAAAACTTAATTTTTAATGGATGATTTCTATAGTTTAATAATTTATGCAAAAATCTGGAATAAAGAGGAAATAAGGAAATAAATTCAAACAATTTTTAAAAATTAGTTGATCAGAAATATCCAAGAGAATTAAAAGACTAATACATTAAGATGATAGTAATCGTGGCCGGTGAGGTGGCGCTAGAGGTAAGGTGTCTGCCTTGCAAGTGCTAGCCAAGGAAGGACCGGGGTTCGATTCCCCCAGTGTCCCATATGGTCCTCAAGGCCAGGGGTAATTTCTGAGTGCTTAGCCAGGAGTAACCTCTGAGCATCAAACAGGCGTGTCCCGAAAAACCAAAAAAAAAAAAAAGATAGCAATAATTAAAAACAATTAAGAAGAGGGCACACTTAAAGGCATTTACTGGTATATAAACATTGGACTCAGTGTATAAGCACAACACTTGAAAGACAAAATTAGACATATTAGATTATCAGGCTTTATATAGAAAATCTTCACAGTACATATGGACATTTAAAGAAATATATTGAGAATGCGTGCATACATATAAATATATATATAAATGTTATATATTAATTATATTAATATCAATGAAGTATACCTAGATGAAAATAGTCAAATTTATAAAGTCATTCTGTTAACAAAAGGAAATAAGAGTATTAACTGTTTGATATAGTGGGTAGGGTGTTCGCTTTACATGCAGGTGATCTTGACTTGATTTTCTTTTTTTTTTTTTTTGGTTTTTGGGTCATACCTGGCAGTGCTCAGGGGTTACTCCTGGCTCCATGCTCAGAAATTGCTCCTGGCAGGCACGGGGGACCATATGGGGCACCGGGATTCGAACCGATGACCTTTAGCATGAAAGGCAAACAAGGCAAACGCCTTACCTCCATGCTATCTCCTGGGCCCCTTGACTTGATTTTCTCTATCACATTTGCTTCCCAGCTCTTCTGGGGTGATAGCTAAGCACAGAGGAGGAACAAGTTCTGAGCTCTGCCAGGTGTGTGCCTTCCTCCTCCCCAACAAAAGAAAGTCCTATTTCTTTAGTTTTTCTGGTGATTTCAAATATATTAGAAGAAAAACAATGTATTATAAGAAAAACATTTTTTAACAATCAACAATTACTATTGGATATCTAAATTTTTCTACTATTAATTGATCAAAATCAGTGTGGAATTATAAAAACTTATGTAGGGCTTTAACAATATTATGAAACAGCATGACAAATTATGTTTATAGATCATGCCATTGTTAACACTAAAAATATAAAATACACACTAATTTCAGAAACATTCACAATGCTTTTAAGACACAAATATAAGACCATAAAATAAATTCTAACTACATAATAAAACTCAGTAATGTAATGTTTCATTAAATATAAAATATTATTAATCTTAAAAATATAACTGTACACAATAAAATTAAAATGAAAAGCAGCAATTAAAATATTCAAAAATGTGGATAGTTAATTGTGATCATTAAAATCAATATGATTCAAAGGAACTTTTAGAATGTAAATTAGAAAATTCTCTTTACTCAATGAAAAGAAACACACAACATAAAGATGTGTTTAATTAAGATTGTTTGTGTTTAGAAAAAATTTAATGTTTATGTTAGAAAGGTTGAGTAGATTAAAATCATCAGTCTAGTCTTACAAGTGATGAATAAACATAATAATAGAAAATTTAGGGGGTAGAGAAATAATACAGGGGCATGGCATTTGCCTTGCATGTAGCTGACCTGGGTGCAATCCATAATATCCCATTTGACCCACAGAACACCTCCAGGTCTGAGTAATCCCTAAGCACAAAACAAGATAGAAGTCCTAGGCACCATAGCGTAGGTCCAAAAGATATAAATATAAGGAAAAATTACAAAATCAGAATTTATCCAGTACAAGTAAAAGGAAGGAAGTGTTAAAATTTAAGGAGAAATGAATAAAATTGTAAAAACAACAAAAAAGATAAAATTAGAAGGTATTTTTAAAGAAAAATTAATAAAATCAATACAAAGGTAGGACAGGATTTTTTTAAATAATATCTTTAAACACCACAATTACAAACATGTTTGTAGATGAGTTTCAGTCATCTAAAAGAACACCCCTCTTTACAAGTGCAACCTTCCTTCTATCAGTTCCCTCCATCTCTCTCCTTCCCCATCCCTGCCTGTATTATTCCAGACAAACATTCTATTTCACTCACTACAATTGTCATGATAGTTATTAGTGTAGTTATTGGAGAACAGGATTTGATCCCCTTAGCATTTCTTGGAGTAACTCCCTAATAGTTGGGAATAGTTCTAGGATCATAGTGTTTGTGCATCTTCATCCTCTCTCCCACTAAGTAAATGTATGTGGCTATGTGCTTGTGGTTTTTAAATTTGGGGTGGAGAAGGTATTTTTAGCCTCATTTTAGTTTGTTTGGGGTTATATTTTATGGTAGTCAGGATTTACTCCTGTTTCTGAACTCAAGAATCACTCCACTTGGGCTCCAAGGACTATAGAGAGTGTGGAGGGTATTGAACACAGATCAGCAGCTGTATGCAAAGCAAGGAAAACTTCCTACCTACTGCTCTATCACATGGACCCCATGTTTTAACCACACTTAATGTATCTAATTATGAACTAAGACCAATTTGATAGGTTAAACTACTCAATTTCTTCTTGAATGAAGTTTTCTTTCATGGAATTTGTTCATACTTTTAAGGGTTAAAATGTATGGCCAAAGATGGGGCTGCAGTGGTGGCACAGTGGTAGTGGTATTTATATATTTTTCAAAAGGCTGGATCAGTTTGTACCAAGGCTGTCTTGGTCCTCAGGAAAGTGGATGCACAAGAGTCAACAAATTATGAATGTCAAGAACCACATGCAGTTGTGTGGGAGAGCAGTGTTCTGCTTTATTCAACATATAACAGGGGAATATATGCAGGATTTTTTGCCTGTAACATTTTTTGGTGTGTAAAAAATGAGCTCACATTTGTTTCTTTGCAAAGAAAAATGTATCTCTCTTGTTAACAGAAGCTTTATCAGTTTACACTGTTTTTTTTTTTTTTGGTTTTTTGGGCCACACCCAGTGACGCTCAGGGGTTACTCCTGGCTATGCGCTCAGAAGTCGCCCCTGGCCTGGGGGACCATATGGGGCACGGGGGATCGAACCGCGGTTCATCCAAGGCTAGCGCGGTAAGGCAGGCACCTTACCTCCAGTGCCACCGCCCGGCCCCCCAAGGGTTGGTAACACTGTTTTAACTTCAAAACAATTCACAGTACTCTAGGTGGTTTGCAGACCTTATGAGTAGATACATTTCAATTAACAACCCAGAGGATGAAAAGAGGATAAATTTTAACAACTCTAAATTTTTCCTCTCTGGCCTGGCCCTAGGTGTCAATTCTGATGGAGATTAAATGATTTAGCAAGAATTCAGGTTTTTCTATGAAAGTTCCTTTTTACCTGTGAGGGAACTTGTTTTTGCATTAGGAGCATTAACAAATAACTAACTTCCTAAAGTCTGACTAGAGAACAGTTTTTAGAAAGGGCACTAAAAGAGACAAACTTATTTGAAAAAGATGAAAATCTTTACCTAGTAAAAGGTTTCTTAATAACCCCTTGTTGCTTCCAGACTGAACTTTGGATTTTTATCTGAGGTAAAAATTTAGCGAGCAAGTAATTTGAAGTTCCTTAGAGATGTCTCAAAACGAACATTTTTTTTTTTAATCTGAGAGAGCATTCTGCATAAAGCTACAGGGCTTTTAAAAAGACTAGAAGGATTAAAGTTGTTTTTATGTATCTCTTTTTGCTGAGTTTTCTAAGTAAAGAGAAATTTAATCAAGATTATATTTGCCTATATTACTACTTATACTTGGAACTAAATGCTTAGTACTAAGTAAATAATACAGTAGAATTTAGGCCAAATAAATGTTTGTAACTAAGCTTGAAAAGTATCTCTGATGATTAGTGGTATGGAACTTTTTACATGTGCCTTTTCCCATCTATATTTCTTATTTGAGAAAATGTTTATTTTTTTCCCTATTTTTAGATAAGGTTAGATTTTTTTTCTTGCTAAGTTCTACTAGTGCCCTATATATTATAGATATTAACCCCTTTTCTGATGGTTATTGGGTGAGTAATTTAGTCTTTGTATCCTAGTATCCTTTGACTTGCAAAAGCTCTCAGTTTAAGGTAGTCCTGTTTGTTTGTCTTTGTTTCCACTTACTTGGTCATTGGCTTTATCCTTTAAGATACCTTTAGCTTCAATGTCATGGAGTATACTTCCTATGTTTTCTTCTATGTTTAAGGCTGATATCAAGGTTTTTAATCCATTTTTATTAGATCTGTGCACATTGTGTAAAGATTTTTGTGTTCATTTTTATTGCACTGTAGTTGAATATTTTCTCCAGCAACTTTTGTTGAAAAGGATTTCTGCTCCATGTTGTATTTCTTGCTCCTTTTTTGAAAATCAATGGTCTGTAAACCAGTGGGTCCATCTCTTGATAATCAAGTCTATTCCATTGATTTGAGGGTCTATCTTTATTATAATACCACACTGTTTTAAGTACTACTGCTTTATAATACAGTTTGTAGTTGGTGATTCAGCATTTTTTTTTTTTTTTTGCCAAGGATTGCTTTAACTATTGATGAACATTTATTTCTCCATATTAACTTCAGGAACATCTGATCCGTTTCTTTGATAAATGTCATTGGTATTTTTTATAGGTGTTCCTTTAAATCTGTATAGTGCTTTGAGAAGTATTGATATTTTAGTGATAATCCTCCCAATCCATGAGCAGGGTTTATATTTTCACTTCATATTTTCTCTGTAATTGTTGCATTTTTTATTCTTGTTAATCCACCATTATCCAAATTTCATTGAGCATTATTTTGACTGTTACTTTGAAGTTTTCTTTCAATAGTTGTTTAGTTCTGCTGTATTATAAGTTTCTCGCATAGTTTTGTATTAATCACCACTCAGGCAAATTCCTCTATCATCTCATTGTTTTTGAATTTTGTGTTTCTTTGGTTTCAGCTATATATAACTTCTCTTCCAAATCCTGATCTTAACATTTCATGGTAAAATTCAATGTTATAGAGTAATGGACTGTTACCTATCATGAAATAGGTACCTATTATGAAATAGGTAACAGTTCATTACTCTGTGACATTGAATTGGGGCATTGTCCTCAGATTCTATGTATTTTTGTTAAAGTATAGATTGAATAACCAGTGCCTTCAAGAATGACTAGAACTGAGATACTATGGTAGAGTGGTGGCAGATCATAAACTTCAGGGCGGTGACCTAGGTGAGAAGAATTGGATATTTTGCTACTGTATTATTTCAATGACACTGGTATTCCTAAATGATATGGCTAATAAGGGGTTTGAAATTACTATCTATTCTAGGTTTATTCAGCTTCTCATAAGAAGTCTTAAGTTGAAACTGAACTATCATTCACGGAATATTCTAATATTAATATTTTTATAGGCTGAGACTTTCTACTCATGTTTAGGCAAGGTTTAGTTAATCGAATATCAGAGTATTTTCAGACATTTTATCTAGCAGACTTTCAAGAGCTCTGATGAATCCTTAGCTACCACTTGAAGAGCAAGGCCTGGAATGGGTAGAAAGGAATTGAGAATTTCTGTCTCTTCCCTGATAGTTTTGTGATGAAGCCTAAAACATTGTGGAAAATTCAGGGACTAGGGACATAGATCGAATGGGACTTATATAAAATGGAGTGACACAGGTGCTAGAGGGACTGAAGATGCAGATTTAAGATGAAGGCTATTTGGGCATCATAAAAAGTAGTAGGACCTGTTTTTAGTGGATTATACTTTGGGGGTTTTTGGGTTGCTTGTTGCCTATAGGGACATGGATTTCTTGCTAGAGGGCTTCCAGTTAACTTGAAGCTTCCAGAGATTAAATGAGCTCCCATCAGGAATAATGTTTAGATGCTGAGTATTAGACACAATTCTTTGCTCTCCAGAAAAATAATATCTACATTTGTAGATGTCTTTTCTTGATTGCACCATTTGTCTCCACATAGACTATTTTCCTTGCTAAAAACGTCATTTTTTCTAACCACAAAACCTAAAAAATGGTACAACCTCCTTAATCTAGTACTTTAGAAGTACTTATTAAAAGTGTTCATCACTTTCTAAACTTTCAGTGTTTCAAGATACCTTATGTATAAATTAAAACATATATTGTTTTAGATTTGTCATTGGAAGGATAAACACAGACACTCCCTATTCCACCACTTTAAATCAGAAATCACAATCAATCTTTTAATATGGGGGCTGAAATAATAGACCAGCAGTAGGGTATTTGCCTTGCAAGCGGCTGAACCAGGACGAATCAAATGAGGGTTGGGTGCAAAAAAGTAAACCCCTATAAATTCTGTGTTTTCTCTCTATCCCCACGAGCATTATTTGTTTGATTGTGTTCCTTTTTATTTGCTTCTCTTCCAGTTCATCATTTTTATATATAAATGTAACTGATTTTTGTGTGTTGACATTGTAATATGCTGTACTATTTTATTGTTTCTAACAGGATTTTATAGTGGAGACTTTAATATACAGGATCATACACCATGACCAAGTGGAATTATGCTTAGGGTCAAAGATATGTTTCAATATATGCAAATAAATCAACAAATATACATAATAACAAAAATCTGTGATCAGATTCATAGGTGCAAAGAAAAAATTTGACAAAAATTGACATACATTCTTTTTGTTGTTGTTTTGTTTTATTTTTGGGCCACTCCTGGTGATGCTCAGGGGTTACTCCTGGCTATATATTGAAACATATCTTTGGTCATGGTATACGATCTTTTAATATTATGTTGAATTTATTTCATTAATATTTTTGTTTGTTTGTTCTTGTTGTTTTGGGGACCACATCCATTTGATGCCCAGGGGTTATTCCTGGCTATGAGCTCATAATCGCTCCTGGCTTGGTGGGACCATATAGGGCACCAGGGGATTGAGCCTCTAATGCAACTGCTTTGGCTTCTATGTCATTAATATTTTGTTAAGGATTTTTTGCTTCAATATTCAGCAGGAATAGTGGTCTGTAATTTTTGTTGTTGTTTGTTTTTGTACTTAGAAATTATTCATGGCAGGCTTGGGGACTATATGAGGTGCTGAGGAGGATCAAACTCTGGTCACTGGCATGCAGTATAAATGCTCTACCCACTATGCTATTGCTTCAGCCTGAGTGGTCAGTAATTTTTGTTTTTAGTGATTTTACTATTAGGATAATAGTTTCATGAAAACGGTTAGAATTCCTGTCTCTTCAATAGTTTGAAAGGCTTTATTGAGTATGGTCAATAAGTCTTCCTTTAAGGTTTTATGAAAATACAAATATAAAACTATCTGGATCTGGGTTTTTGTTCTTGGGAAGTTTTTAAGTTAGTTTAGTAATTTTCTTAATTATGTAATCATAAGAAATATTTCTTTCCTATGCAATCATAGATATATTTGCTTTTTTAATTTTTAAGAACTTTTTTACTTAAACACCTTTGTTACAAGGTTGTTCAAAACAGAACTGTTTTTATTTCATAGTTGCAAAGTTGTTAAATATTGAGTTTCTGTCATACAATGTACTACAACCTTTGCAAGTGCACATTTCCTACCACCATTATGCCCATTTCCCAACCCACCTTCTCCCCTGCCTGTAGAAAATTTTCTTTTCTTTCTCTCATTTTCTTTTAATACACTGTGGTTTACAAAATTGTCACTGAGGGGTATCATGAATGATCATTTTCAACTATCATTGTCATAGTTGTCCTTTCTCTGCCATAGCTAAATCTTTCCTGTCTTTGTGGCAAGCTTCCTATAATGGACCAATCTTGGCCCTGTTCCCTATTGTCTCTGGATATTATTACACACTATTATTTTTCTTCTATCACACAAATATGTGTGTCCATTCTATGTCTTTCCCTCTCCCCCTTACTCATTTCACACAGCATAATATCCACCATATTCATCCATGTATAAGCACATTTTATTATTTCATTTTTCCTAGTGATTGAATAGTATTTCATTGTGTGTTATGTCACAATTTCTATATCTACTAATGTGTTCTTGGGCCCTTAAGTTGTTTCCAGATGCTGGCTATTGTCAATAGTTGTTATGAAAAAGGGATGTGGAGGGTTATTCTGCATTATGTTTTTGGGTTCCTAGGGTATATCCCTACAAGTGCTATTGCTGGATCACATGAAATGTCAATTTTAGTTTATGAAGAATATCCATATTGTTTTCCAAAAAGTTTGGAGCAGTAATCCTTCCTACCAGCCATGAATAAGAGTCCCTTTCTCTCTGCATCTGAGCCAGCACTAGCTATTCTTGGTCTTTGTGATGTGTGCCAGTCTCTGTGGTGTGAGATGTTATCTCATTGTTTTGATTTGCATCTTCCTGATGTTTAATTATGTGGAGCATTTTTTTCATGTGTCTTTTGGCCATCTGTATTTGTTCTTTGTGGAAATGTCTGTTCATTATTTCTTTCAATTTTTAGATGGGGTTAGATAACTTTTTCTTGCTAAGCTCTACCAGTGCCTTGCATATTTTGAATATTAACCCCTTATCTTATGAGAATTGGGTGAACATTTCTCCCATTCCATGAGTAGTCTTTGTATCCTAGTCACCCTTTTCTTTGAGGTACAGAAACTTCTTAGTTTACATTTGTCCCATCTGTTTATTTTTGCTTCCACTTGCTCGGTCAGTGTTTTTTGTCCTTGTAGATGCCTTGTGCTTCAATGTCATGGAATTTTCTGCCTATATTTTCCTTCATGTACCTCATAGTTTCAGGTTCAATATCAAACTATTTAATCCATTGTAATTTTTATCTTTATTTAAACACATGATTACAAACATGAATGTAGTTGGGTTTTAGTCACAAAAAAAAACACCCATCTTTCATAGTGCAACATTCTCACCACCAATAGGCCCCATATCCTTCCACCCAGGCCCCTGTCAGTATTCAAGTGAGGCATTGCACTTCTCTCACTCATTAACATTGTCATGTTAGCAGTTGTTAGTATTCTAACTGCATTCACCCCTCCTTGAGGTGAGCTTCATATCATGAGCCTGTCCTTGTGGCCCACATCTCTGGGCATTATTACAATCATGTCTTTTATTTTTCATAGATAAGTGAGACTATTCTGTGTCTCTCTCCCTCTGACTTATTTCACTCAGCATAATAGTTTCCATGTTATTCCATGTATAGAAAAATTCCATGACTTCATATCTCCTGAGGGCTGCATAATATTTCAATCTGTATATGTACCAGTTTCTTTAGCCATTCATCTGTTAAAGGGCATTTTGGTTGTTTCCAGATTCTGACTATTGTAAATATTGCTGTGATTAATATAGGTGTGAGGAAGGGATTTTTGTGTTTCGTTTCTGTGTTCCTCAGAGTGGTATAGCTGGATCATATAAGAGCTCAATTTCCAGTTTTTTGAGAAATCTCCAAAATGTTTTCCATAAGGGATAGACTAGAAGGCATTTCTACCAGCAGTGAATGAGTGTTCCTTTCTCCCCACATCCCGCTAGCACTTTTTGTTCTTGATCTTTGTGATGTGTGTCAGTCTCTGTGGCATGAGATGGTACCTTACTGTTGTTTTCATTTGCATCTCTATGATAACTAGTGATGTGGAGCATGTCTTCATGTGCCTTTTGGCCATTCGTATTTCTTCTTTGAGAAAGTGTTCATTTTTTCTCCGCATTTTTTTTTTTTTCGTTTTTCGGCCACACCCTGTGACGCTCAGGGGTTACTCCTGGCCATTCGCTCAGAAGTCGCTCCTGG
>PVKC010046841.1:0-11160 GCA_004027635.1 Crocidura indochinensis | reverse complement strand
CTCTGGGATGGTGTTCAAGTGAATATTTGTGTCTATCTCTAAAGCAAAATATCATCTCTGATTCCACATTACTTAAGCTTCCATTAACATTGGACATTAGATCTCAGTTTAGAGGCAAGAAACTCAAGATCTTTTCCCAATCATCTCTTCTGAATAATGAGTGAATAATTATCACTCATTCTTTCACAGAATTTATGTGGATAAAAATTGATTATAATTAGAATGTATTTTTTTTCTTTCCTGTTGGAATAAAATCTTCAATGAAAGGGACTGGAGTGGTGGTGCAAGCAGTAGGGCATACATGCCACATATATGCCTTGTATGTGGCTAACCTAGGACAGATCACAGTTTAATCCCTGGCGACCCATATGGTCCCCCAAGCCAGGAGCAATTTCTAAGCACATAGCCAGGAATAACCTCTGAGAGTCACCAATGTGGTCCAAAAAGGAAAAGAAAAAGAAAAAAAATCATGAAAGCACAGACTATCAGTTGTACATATTCTGGCACTGGTATTTTTTCCATTAACAATCAGTCATATGTCTTAATAGGACTATACAAAATTCTGAGTAGAATGTCAGGATTCAAAATGACTTGTTATATGTTTTCTCTTTAATTGTGCTCATATTATCCATTTCTTTGTCAAGCAATTCAAAGGGTGTCACGAAGTTCTCAATATCCAATCAGAAAAAGGGTTCCACATTCAAACTGAGAAATACAAATATAAAAACAAAAGTGTTATAAAAGGGAGTCATCAAGAATGAATATAGAATAAATGTAGTAAAGTTTTAGGAGGTATGGGATAAAATAAACAAGGCTCATTTTTCAGAATTATATCAGTAGAAAAGAGCCAAAAAAATCAGTGTCTATGTTATTAATCCAGAAATTATTACTTTGTGAATATTATTAGCCTGTGACTATAAATATTATAATCCTTTTTGTTAAGTCCATGTAGCAAATAGAAAAAAAAGAATAGGATATTTGCATTGGTAACAGTTAACAAATATTATTAGTAATCAAAAGCTTAGATTTGAATGTACCAGAGATTATCATGATATGTAATTAAAATGTTATTGGTGAATTAATGGGCAAAATTCTTATTCAAAAGAAATCTGTGCTTTATAAGATATAAAACTAGTCATCATCTCATCTCTGACTTGAGTGAATCACAGACTAAGGCAAGGCATTTAGGAATCTAGTGTAATTTGTATTTCATCTTACAAAGTTGTTACAAACAGATAACATATTTGGACCCAATACCAAATATCCTCTAAGAACATTATGAAGCCAGGAAATAGGCCATCAGAAAACTGACACTATCATTTTAGTCACTTCTTTTATGCTGTTACAAGTGTACTTATCATATTTTAAATGCTGTTACCATCTAAGTACCAGGGAGTACCTATAGCAAATTCAATTATAGTTATTTTATGCTTGTGGGCATTTATTTTATCAGTTCTGATGACTGAATTAAAGCTGAGAACTAGTAAGTAGCTATAAATTCTCGCCCTCAATCTTTTGCCCCACTGTTTCCCAGACATCAAATTTAGTTTGTTCTCCAGGCTTATCATCTGGTTTCTGCTGCCAGTGGAATGTCTTAGCAACACAGTTAGCAGCCCTGTTTTTCAGAGCCAAGGATAGAATTTAGTTTCACTCTCCATCCAACCCAATGTCTCATTGATTATTTTTTTAGTGTATCCAAATACATTGTGCAGGTAAATAAGTGGACAGAATTTTTAAAGTTTCTGTAAAAATTTCATGAAGACAAAAAATTCAATGTTTGATCTTCAGACATTTCTTATCTGCTCACTTTGAACTCTAGTGGGAAACCTTCCAAGTAGAATGTTATTCTTGCCAACATTTGCTGTTCTAACATGGGTGAAAATAGCATGTTTTCTTAGTTTCAGTCTTTATTGGTTTTATTTTTAAATTTTGGAGGTGTTTGTGTCACAGTCATTGGTGTTTTTTTCAGAACTATTACTGGGGTTCTATACTCAAGAATGATCCCTGTAGGTACTAGGGAGTTAGTCTGTGATGCTGGGATCTGAACCAGATTTAGCTAACAAATTTTGCAAAAAGAAATGAGTATTTTCTTTTTAATATGAAAAATATTAGCAAATATATGTTTAAGAATTCCACCAGAACTACACAGGATATATAGAAAACATCCAAATGGGTGTCACAATTATGAATACAGTGTGATTTTTTTTTTTTTTGGTTTTTGGGCCACACCCGGTGACGCTCAGGGGTTACTCCTGACTATTCGCTCAGAAGTTGCTCCTGGCAGGCACGGGGGACCATATGGGGAACCGGGGGATCGAACCGCGGTCCATCTGAGGTTAGCGCAGGCAAGGCAGGCACCTTCCCTCCAGCGCCACCGCCCGGTCCCCGAATACAGTGTGATTAAGTGTGATACGAGGGATTATATGAGTCAATTTTCTAAGAGCCTCAATTGACTACATAAAGGACAAACCTAAAAAAAGAATAGATCTCTTAGCTAAGAAAATAGATCTCTTGTTTTTGTGGAAATTTCTCTGACAATTTGAGCTTCTTACTCATTACTCTTTAGATTCTGCTAACCATTCAACACTATTCAGGAATAGTTTTTCTCAAACCCTTTATTTACAACACCCATGGTTTGATCACAAACCTATGAGTCCTTGAATCAGTAGAATATCAAAATATTACTTCACTTTAAATCAGCAGTATTCCTTCTCCCCTAATGCCTAGTGAAATGATCTACATAAAATAGGTATGTTCTTGGTATGCTTTTCTTGAAGTTTAATCATGTGTCAACTTCATAAAATTTCTCCAAAAGTTGACTGGGATTTACTGGCTGATTTTCCTCCATGATAAAAGTTTTGGACTCTGATAATCACGTAAATTCATGTCAAGTTAAATCTTGGGCAAACATATTACTGAACATATAGATACATTTTATAGTCTATATTAGAAAATAGAATACTTATAACATTACAGCCTACCTGCTTATTTTTATATTAATACCTTTATTTAAACACCTTGATTACAAATATGATTGTAGTTGGGTTTCAGTCATATAAAGCACACCCCCCCCTTCACTGGTGCAACATTCGCACCACCAATGTCCTAAATCTCCCTCCTCCCCAAACCACCCCTCACCTGTACTCTAGACAGGTTTTCCATTTCCCTCATTCATTAGATCTTTTTTCTATGAAAATTTTAGCTAATACATTTATAAACATGTCTTCATTTTATTCTTGCAAAATATCCAAAGAGGAAAGACCACTGCTGTTTTTGATTGAAAGATGAGCAAATAAAAAATTGGGTGGTTTTGTTGCATTATCCAAAGTTGTAAAAATGTAGGAAATAAGGAGAATCTTGCTTCTAGAGACTATTTCTACCTAACTGTGCAATCTCCAACAGAGATCAACTTGTAAAGCCAGGGGTTTTGGAGAACAGATTGTGGCTCAACAGTCTGATCCACTCCTGATCAAACCTTGGCTATACTTCCCCTCCACATTTCTTTAGATACTTTATTTCCTAGATAATAACATTTCATACAAAAAATTCACATAAATAGATATGAACTGCAGCCACTGCTCAGAGAATCTCTCTGAGTATCTCTGACCCTACAAGAAAAATTCAAAACCTATTGCAATTCTTGATTGTCCTTTCACAATTGACTCATTTTTTTAATTGTTTGTGTGTGTGTATATACACACACATATATATAAAGTGTGTGTTTTTGTCTATGTATTCTTTCAAAAGTCCTATGATATGTGCTTTATCACACAGCCCTCTAATTTGAAGGATAATCTATAGAAAACCTTGTGGACTCTTCCAAAATGTCACAAGAATAATCAAAAAAGTCTTAGGGTTTGTTTATGAATAATATTTCTGATATTACTGTAATAAATATATGCTAACTCTACAATACAAATGTCATAAATTTAAGAGAATAACTGAGGCATAGTATATGTATACATAAACATATTTATGCTTTCAACTCATTTCAATGATGATATACTCTATTATGCTTCTTGTTAAAAAAAACTTCACTTATTTCTGAACAATTCCATTTTTCTTTTTCAATATTCTAATGATGGATTAATTATGTTACCTAAGAATGAGATATGTGCAAATCTCCTATTTTGTGTAGGCTAAAACCAAAAACATAATATTTACTATTCATTAACAAGTAGAGTAACTATTTTTCAGATCTACTACATTATGATTATAGACAATTTTTATTACTAATGAACCAACAAACTTAATTTTGATCACAAGGCATGACCCGAGCTGTTTGCTCTTCCTTTATAAAAAGAATATCTGAAGCAAACTAAATATTAAACTTGTATTTAGTGAAAACTCATTTTTTAGCATTTTTAGTGTTAATTCTATGGATGTGGTTTCTGTTGATAATTTAATTTGTGATCAATAATGGGAAGTTATTATCTTATATTTTGTCATACCATTGCATGCAATTACTTTTCATTGTTTCCTATTTTAACCATGGTATGCTAATCATTTCATGCAAAACTAAGCTGTACTAAAATACTACGTGTTAAATATTTATTATTCGAATACTAAAATACTTTAAAATACTGATAAATTATCTGGATGCAAAACAAAATTATTTGGTCATTAATGGTCATAGATTTTATACTCAGCCTATGTAGACAGGCTTCATGTTCACTGTATCTTAAAATGCATTGTGTTGAGTAATACCAAACTGACAGTCGTGCACTAAATTGTTTTCTCTCATGTGTTTTGTCAGCTTCATAAATTTACATTCCACTAATTAGATAGACAAATTCAGAGAGTAGTTATAGAGGGTACAAATTAAGAGACATACATATCTTCTGTCACTGTCTTTGCCTAATTTTACCCAACCCTGTATCTTTGTTGGCCCAACTGCTATTCCCTTCCAAGCTTGTATCTCATTAGAGGACTACAAGATACTTTTATGGAAGCTCCTAAGTTGTAGTGGATAGCAGGCAACAATGACTGTCTCAATATTTTCAATGTGCCAATATCAAAGAATATATTAATATCAAAAGTATCAAAGAATATCACAATGGATGTTTCAATATTTTCAATGTGCCAATATTATCAAAGAATATGAAATTATTCATTTATTTGCCCCTTTCCACTTTAGTTTCTATGATCTCTTAGATATTAAAAGATGATCATTGTAGGACCGGAGAGATAGCATAGAGGTGGGACATTTCCCTTGCATGAAGAATGGTGGTAAGAATTCCGCATCCCATACGGTCCCTCAAGTCTGCCAGAAATGATTTTTGAGAGTAGAACCAGGAGTAACTCCTGAGTGCTGCTAGGTATGACCCAAAAACCAAAATTAATTAATAAAACTTACAAAAAAGATGATCATTTTATAGACATTTCTTTATTTTAAAGGGCTATGCATGACACTAACAGAAAAGCTCATTAAAATGGAAATAGTAACACATGTCAGTATATAATGCTCATAAAAGAGTTCTTGTTTAAATTTTAAAAATACCATAATATATTTGTTAAAAATGACACTATACTTAAGTGTCAACTCACCTCTATTTTTCATAAACATAATAGTTTCTGAGGAGACTATAGTTCATTCCCAGATAGTCAAGTCTGGTATGTTACAGTGTTCTAAACAAATACAAATCTTAAAGAAATCACAAATTTTCTGAAAAGTAAAGAAACCCACCTTGAGAAGTAATTACCCAAAGAGCTAAATATTAAAGTCTAGTGTACCATGTGTATCTAATAGCACTGGAAAATTATTAGATACAAAATTCATTCCTAACAGAAAAACAGGATTCTGAGAAAACTTACAGCTATGTTGCTACATGCCAAGACAGATACCAGAAGAAAAATATATACTCTAGAAAAATCAATTAACAATAGACTTTATTCCCAAACGTAGTTTCCTAATACTCATTCTGAATTATGCTACGAATATTTGAAATTGTACTTTATTTCCCCCAGAGAACACTTAGGCAGATAATGGAGAAACAGATAACTGGTTAAAATAGGATATTTTGTACACTAAAAAAATAAAAAGACCTCATGACCCCTGTACCTGATGCAGTGGAGGTAAAGCAGCCAGGGCATTATGAATGACTAAGGTTGAATACCAGTCGGCAGTACCATATCTCGCCATGAATACTAGATGGTCACTTGGATGGCTCCACTGCTGTACAGCTTTCAATGCTCAAATGCCCAAGATTTGTGCTGTGAGCCAAAGTAAACCATGTCCTGAAGCTTCAGAAGGAACACAAGAACAAGGAGACAAAATCAAGCATTTCATTTGCTTATGCTTTCCGCTTGGATTTGATGGAATGGACACAATTTATGTGCATATGCAGAAAGTTCCACTTTGCTCTATTCTTCAAATAAATGCACAGTTAATTGTACAGACCCACCAAAATTGAATGAAGTATCTTAAGCTGACAAGTATGTGGAAAAGAATATGAAATTTCATAGAATATACACCCTGGAACATCACCTCCTGTCCTTTCTCTTTAAAAATGTATACAGGAGGTCAGAGTGATGGCACAGTGGATAGGGAGTTTGCTTGCACGTGGCTGACCCAGGTTTGATTCCTGTTATCTCATATGGTCCCCAAGCACTGCCAGGAATGACCTCTAAGTTCAGAATTAGGAGTAACCCCTACAGTAGACCCAAAACAACAACAAAAAAGAGAATGTATACAAATATAGACATATATGTATAAATACATATGCAATCTATACTTATAAAATAAGATTTTTAATCACATGTTGTTGCCACCTTCTATTAGCTTCTCAAAGCTCCTGTGACACTCAAAGTCATGAGGATCCTTTGATATGAACCCAGGATATAAATCCAGGACCCAGGACCCAAGCTCCAAGTTTATATGAATGCTGTTTAAGCACTTTTCACTGCCATATATAGCCCCCCAAAAAACAAACAAACAAACCCCAAAGTGTTAGTCTCCAAGTGGTTTTCATGCTGCCAATAGCTAAAAAAATTCTCTATTTCTCTCTCTTTGTAAGACATTTAAAACATTAAACAAATATAGGTTATTTTTATAATGAACACAATTTTTTAGACTAATAGCCAGAAAAGAGCTATGATTGTTATATGTCTAAAAATCCCAAATGGCAAAATATAATTAAAGCTAGAACTGTTGAACAAATAAACCTGTTAAATACATAATATTACTAGGCAAAATAGTTATGTGTTTATCACTTTGCCACTGTAATTACGTTCGCTGCTACTCTTCATGCATATATTAATATTGTGCTAACATTATGGAGACTAACACATAAATTGCACAGCACTGAGTGTAGTTTCAGCCCGAAAGAGCATGATAAAAATGCTTGTTATTAAAAAACAAAAATAAAAATCTTTCAATTTAATGTAACTACTAATTACTTCACTGAGAAGTAAAGTAATATCCTAACTACATGCAAACCTGTTTCAAATGAATAATCCTATTTACCTCTACGTGGCTATCTGGTTTAAAATGTCTTACTTTAAAGTAGGTATTTATTTTAGCATAAAGCACAGCAATTATTTAGTTTAACCTGAAAAAATAACACAACAGAAAGTGAACCTATCTTGCTATTCCTATGTAAGTAGAAGACAACTACTTTTAAATAATTTGAAATAATTTCCAAATGATAATGGATAAGCTTGAGGAGGAGGAGGAAGTTGGAAGAGGAGGTGGGGGTCTAGGAAGAAGAAAAAGAAGAAGAGAAGAGAAAAAGTAGGTAAAAGAGAGGGAAGAGGAAGGGTCGAGAAGAGGAAGTGGAGAAGGTGACAGAAGAAGGGTGATAATAAAAATTACAAGCCTTTATAAACAGCAACAACTATGTAAGTAAGCCGTTCCCCTCGAAAACCTAATGTTAACTGATTTATTTGGATTTAATTAATTTCCATAAATTCATCTCTACCAGTAAAAGTCTATGAAATATGGTAAGACTAGAAACAGAGCAGAATTAACAAATTTCATGTAGATTCATTTTCCACAGAATTACTACCAAACTACCACCATCATCATCGTTGGTAGGGAAAAAAGTGGGAAAGACGATTTCCACCACAATGGCTTCGTTTTATTTTGGAATTATTTAAGTGAGTTTAATATCCCATAAGTAAAATTTAGCATGCCTTTACTTCTGATTAAGCAAACCATTATAACGTTGGTTGCAATTTCCTTTGAGTATTTGAAAATAAATACCATGAAATCACAATGTAGGTCAGCCACCGTACCTGGTTAGTCCAGGATAAAAAGATTATAACTGCTTCACAAACCCAACTGCACAAATATAGTTTTAGATCGTGAAGTTTGTGCTTCCTTATATTTGAACTTAATTCAGATCACTCATTCAAATCAAAGTGAAGAATTTTTAGCCATCTTGCAACACTTAGCCATATAGATAAAATAGTAATCCTAGTGTCTTGTCCCTAGCTGCCCCTTAGAAGAGTCCACCTCTGGGTAGCACTTATTCTAACATTGGAGGGCAATTCTGGATTTTGTCTGAAGTGTTTTTTTTTGGGGGTGGAGCACATCTGGTGATGCTTAGGGGCTAATCCTGGCTCTGCACTTATAAATGGCTTCTGGCTTGGGGGATCATGTAGGATGCCGGGGAATCGAACTGTGGTCCATCCTAGGCTATGTATGGCAGACACCTTACAATTTGTGCTACCACTCTGGCCCAAGGATCTGACATTTAGCTAAATGACTATCATCTTGTGACAAATGAAAATAATTTTGAGGGACACCATTATAAATTTATCAGGAAAGAGGGATCAAATCTTGATGTAAAAAGGGGAACTGTTACTTAATGGTTGTTCTCCATGCCCCATGCATCAGTGCTTTATGATGGATTTAATGTCTCCAACAACTCTATCAACAATTCATTGTTTACTGAGTCCTGAATAAAGCCCAGGATTTTGAGGATATATAGAAAGGACCCTGACTAGCCTAACATTATTGCCCATTATTGTACCTGTATGTTAAGATGCAAGTAGGCATACTAATTTGAATTGCCCAATACACTTTATGCTATTTTAAATGTAAGCATCTGTCCATTTAATTGTTTTTATATTAAAGGACATGGGTTTCTTTAACATGCCTTATCCTGAATTTTTCCCTTCCGACCCCTATTGACCCATCACTTCACCCAGAAAGTTTTCTCAGGGAATAAAAGACCATATGGGGGCCTGGTTGGGGTTTTCAAAGAGTAATTGCTGGTTAGGTGTGTCTTTCTTTGGAATTTTTAAGTTATTGAAGGGCAGAGACTTGTTATTAATCTCCCAAATCCCAGAACCTATTATAGTATCTGAGACATAAATGGAATTCACTGATTCAAGCAAGCTGAGTAAATAGATGAGTCAACAAAAACAAAAGTAAATAGAGAACACAGTAAAAAAAAACAATGAATATCCTCTAACTATATAATCAACCATTCTCTGCCTATACCAGTCTGCTCATTTAAAGGCCTTTGCATTTTTCCCCAAACACTCTTACATATATATTGTCTACCTGTTAAATATGAAATTGCCTTACATTTGAGACTAGGAATTTGCAAATCAGAGAAATTTTAAGAACTTTTCCTAAATATAAACAAGCAGTTACAGGGCTGTGTTAGACCTCAGAACACTCAGAGATTTCTTCCAGGGTGTTGCTGGGTACAGAGACAAGTCTGGAAGGAGAAGGGGTTAACAGGAATAACTCTCCCTGGGACAATTTTTAAGATATAAATATTTCCTTTAATTGATTCGGAGAATTCTGGGTAGGCTCAATGAAACATGAGTACATGATCTGTTTAATGATCATAACGAATAATAAATAATAAACGCATGCATGGAGACAATATTGCCTTCTCATTAGAATATTGTTAGAATTAAATTAGATAGCATTGCCAAGTTAATTAGAGCAATAACTTGAAAAAAGCTGGTATACTGGCCTTGGGTGTGGTAAACTGAATGCCCCAAAGCAGTGTCAGGTAGAATAACGTTAAAATGAGTCTATCCTGAATTTGTGTAATTTCCTATAGAATGCAAGGGAGCAGAATCTGGCAAGCAATATAGCTTTGACTTTATCATCAAAGAAGTTCAGGCATGGAACACAGACCTGACCAGATGATTTGGTAGCTAGCAGGAAGGATCCTGCAAACTCAGGCTTGCCTTTGAAAAGAGTTGGTTTGAAGTCATTCCAAGACATTGGCAGTTTCCAACAAGTCACATCTACAGAGACATAAGAGGAAAAGACTGCAAGAACTCTAGAGCCTCAGTCATTTTTGTGTGACTTTGAGGATGATACCCAAACTCTCAGTTCCATTCAACAGGGAACTAAAAAGCTCAGAGTCTCTGGACAATGTTTTGCTCTAGAAATACCTAGAAAGTGACTTAGGCTACAACAGAAAATACATGGGAAAGAGAAGTCCCTACTCCTTCTTTTAGAATAGATTTCTTCCACTTACTTTGGAGGAAAAATCTAAGTAGAAAGGGAGTCACATGACTTCAAAGGAATAACAGCAAGAGTCAAGATAAAAATCAGAATTGCCCTTGGGTATTGGAACAAGCACCAAAGGTTGATGAACTCTGCTCCAAAGGGCAGCTTTAGACAAGACACTAGGATTTCTATTTTCTCTCAGAATTCCTCAGAAAACACATCTCTCAGCACACAACTGACATCTTGTGGGAAATCAGTATTGGACCTTAGATAGCCAATCCAAAAAACTGAAGCTTTTATCATTGGTATTGTCTTTGTTACTTAGGATCACCATTTCACCCACCAGGCCAGGAACCCTCATGAAGCATGCAACCTTGCTTTTATTCACCTTTTCATATCTCACCATGAGCATACAAAGACATCTTTACTGGTCCCCTAGCAACATAACTACACATAAGAAATAACTGCCATACTGTGAAAATCACAATGGGAAAGCAAAGAAGAACACCACAGTTCTTAGTGAGTAAAGATGATAGGTCTGAATACTCAGCCAGTAATAACCAGCTATATGACCTCTCTGGCAAGGACATTAAAGAGGACATATTGAGGATACTAAGGAGTTCAAGAAAACAATGAAATAGTCAATAAAATATAAAATGTTAAGAGCAAAAATAGGGGGCTGGACGGTGGCGCTGGAGATAAGGTGCCTGCGCTAACCTAGGACGGACCACGGTTCG
>PVKC010046840.1:0-11172 GCA_004027635.1 Crocidura indochinensis | reverse complement strand
AGGTCAGCTGTGTGTGTAAGGCAAATGACCTCCCCTCTGAGCTGTCTATCGCTCCTGCTCCAGGGACCTGTCTCTTTACAGCCTTGCAGAGGTCCCTGCTCAGAGGCCCTGGGAGCTGCAACCCCGGTGGGATGGGCAGGCAGGGTTGGCCGGGCTGGACTCGTGACTCACGCTGCCACCCCTGCAGTTTCACAAGCAGACTGTGAGCTCCATCACGATGCCTCACCCTGCCAGCGCTCCTTTCGGCCACAAGAGAATGAGACTTTCGGGCCCTCAGGCTTATGACAAGAACGAGATCAGCTCATTACAGTCCAGCGAGGGGCTTCTGGAGAAAGTCATCAAGCAAGCGAAGCACATCTTCCTGAGAAGCAGGTGAGGCAGCAAGGTGGTGGTGGCTGGCCGCCACTAGTCCCCTATGTTAGCCTCTCATGCGCTCGGTTCTCTCCTGGGAAGTGGGGGAGAACTTCTTGCTTCATGGGGTCACTGAAAGACCGGGCACTCTCACTCATGAATTGGCTGGTGTTGGATCTGGGGATGGTCTTCTCGCGGCTCCTCTTCCTTGACCTGGCCAGTGCCTCACTCTCGGCCGCTTCAGGGGTCCGGGCAGCAACCCAAGGTCTCTGGCCCGGAGCAGGAGTCCTTGTGGGTTTAATTGGTACCTTGGTCTGGGCCAATCAGAGTGAGAAATGGCATGGAGGTGTTGAGCTCCCCTCCTCCCAACACTTGTCTGAGTGTTGCCTGCTTCCCCAACCCGTGATGGCCACACCATGGCTATCTTGTCCCCCGCAGAGCTGCAGCGACCATCGACAGCCTGGCTAGCCACATCGATGACCCCCAGATCCAGGCGCACTGGTCGAACATCAATGACGCCTGCGAGTCCAGCGTCAAAGTTCTCATCACGTCACAGGGCTACGAGCAGATCTGCAAGTGAGTGAGCATCGCCCGAGTCAGCTGGGCCAGCCAGGGCTTCCCAAGGCAGGGGTGAGAGTGTTGAGGGTAGCACATGGGGTCCCCAAACTCTTTCTGCTACTGCCCAGAGAGCTTGGAACAGGGTGGGGTTTGTGCAGGGCCAGTGTCTCAGCTCATCCACTGGCATAAACCTTCTCTCAACTGCCCACCAAGGTCAATCCAGCTGCAGTTAAACATCGGGGCTGACCACATCCGTGTAGTGCACCGAGATGGGCGGGTCATCACGCTGTCCCACCAGGAGCAGGAACTTCGGGACTTCCTCCTGTCTCAGGTAACGTGATCTGGCCTAAGTGTCTTCTGTCCAGGGGTTTTCCTGGACATGCTGAGAGGGAGGACCAGGTCCAAGAGGAGCTGCTCCAGGTGTCAGCCCTTCCCTGGCCCCAGCTTGGGCCAGAATAGAGGGACCTGTGGCCAAGAATAGAGGGAATCCTGTCCCCTGGAGCAGCCAGGGCAAGCTCACATGAATGGCCAAAGGACTTGTGCAGAGCTTTACCTGGGTCCAGGTCAGCTGCACCTGATGGGCCCTGCGGTTCTGGGCAGACAGCTGGACTTCTCCTTCCTCCTTTGATGAGTTGAGGCAATGTTCCTGCTATCTGCCCCCTGGTTTCAGTCAGAGGGTCTCTCCGACATGCTGGTGTGTGTGTCTCGCACCACTGAGTAGGACGTCTTGTTCTCACTTGCTTCCTGGTGCCAGGTAGCTGACATGCTTGGAGGAGGCGTGGCTTCTGCTCTTCTTACCCGCTGATAGCCCAGGTGGACCGGGAAGTGCGTGGGCTGCTCCCACCCCAGCTGGCATCTTGGGATTGGGGAGAGGTTTCAGGAACAAGAGTCTGGGGAGTGGGGTCCACAACCGGTAGGCAAGAAAGGGTCCCAGGTCCTTGCGGGTTCTTTACCTGTAAGGGATACAGGAACACCCCAACACTACTATAAGTGTGTCCACCCAGCCTCTGTACTGGGCACAGGATGATACCGACGACCAGACCCTTGGATATCCGCACTCACTCCCCTAAGACACAGTTGAGGAAGAGCACTAGTCCCTGAAGCTCTTCCTAGACCTGAGCCCAGGAGAGGCAGAGGGCTGTCTGTGTGGGGCTGCTTCAATTGGGCCTGTCAGTGGGATCCGCATCAGTGGGCTGGGACCTCACTCCCAGGCCAGAGTGCCCAGGGAAGCACGAGTCAGGCCGAGCAGCAGATGGTTCAGCAGCAGGCCCTGATCTCGGCCACATCCATCCCAGTGAATCTTTCTGCCACCCACAGATGTCCCAGCATCAGGTCCATGCGGTGCAGCAGCTGGCCAAGGTCATGGGCTGGCAGGTCCTGAGCTTTAGCAGCCACGTAGGCCTCGGGCCCATCGAGAGCATCGGCAACGCCTCAGCCATCACCGTGGCCTCCCCGAGTGGTGACTACGCCATCTCAGGTACGTCCAGCCCTTTGCCTGTCATGTGGGGGGGGTCAGTCAGGCGCACGTGGCCTACGGGTACCTGGGGTGGATCGGTGACCCCTCGCTTGGCCACTGCCAAGTTCTTCCCAGCGGAGTGCAGGGCCTGTTTCTTCCTCCCAAGTCACAGCCCAGTTCTGTCGTGACTTGGTCGGGCTCCCCTCACTCCCTCACCACTCGTGCCACTCTCTTCTGACTAGCTAGTCCAGGGACCAGACCATGTGGTGGACATTTGGGGTCCCCGAGCCTTCTTCCTTTTCTTAATCTCCTTCCTGGTTTGGGGAGCACCAAGCCCTCCTTGGCCATTCCGCAGCACCTCACTCCAGCAGTGACTGCCTGCGGATTCCCAGCTGGCCTCACCAACACTTAGCGGCCTGATTCAGGCACGTTGGTCCACGGTAGTGGGACTCTCTGCCCAGCCTGGAACTTAACATGTCACTGATCGGTTTGCTCCACAGTTCGGAACGGCCCCGAAAGTGGCAGCAAGATCATGGTGCAGCTTCCCCGGAGCCAATGCAAAGACCTGCCAAAGAGCGACGTCCTTCAGGACAGCAAGTGGAACCACCTGCGAGGTCCCTTCAGGGAGGTGCAGTGGAGTAAGATGGAAGGGCGCAACTTCGTCTACAAAATGGAGCTGCTCATGTCTGCACTCAGCCCCTGTCTGCTCTGACGCTGCGGCTTCCCAGTCAGGGTGATGGAAACTTGGGACTTGAAGATGCCCATCACCCAGAAGCACAAGGGAGAGAGATCTTCCAGAGGAACTCTATCCTAAAGAGAAATGAGCCAGTGTTTTGCATTTTGGTTTTCTTTTTTGTTTTTTTGGGGGCCGTATCTGGCGGCACTCGGGTTACTCCTGGCAGGCTCTGGGACCATATCAGATGCCAGGAATTGAACCCAGGTCTGTCTTTTGCTAACTGCGCGCAAGGCAAACGCCCTACCACTGTGCTATATCTCCAGCCCCAGTGTTTTGCATTTTGGAACTTTCACTTTGTAAGTGGAAAAATGCTTGGATATGCAGAAGATTAAGTACAGCGATTCCCTTTAGTTCGGAGACCACCCAGGTGATGCTCCGGGGTTACTCCTGGCTTTGTACCCAGGAATCACTCCTGGGGATCCAAAGGCGATGCCCACCCCGCTATACTATTGCTCCAGCCCCAAATACTGTACAGTGTAGAGAATCAAATATAGGAATAAATAAGAATGCCTTTTTTAAATGAGGGTTTCTTTTTCTATTTTTTATTTTTTGGTTTATGGGCAACGCTCAGGGGTTACTCCTGGCTCTACACTTAGAAATTGCTCCTGGCAGGTTCGGGGGACCATATGGGATGCCGGGATTCAAAGCACCGTCCTTCTGCTTGCAAGACCCTACCGCTCTGCTATCTCTCTGGCCCCTTAAAATAAGGTTAACCTGAAGTGTTACCAGCTTCAAATGCGCTTCTGTTCGGTAAATACAGCATCTGGGTGAATAGCCAGCCTTAGGTCCCTGATGAGGTGTCTGCTACCTACTGGTCTCATTCTTTTTTGGGGGGTCTAGAGACTCAATGGAAGAGTTAGTGAGTGGGGGAAGACCCACACGCTGCACCCCACCCTAGCACCTCAGCCATGGCCCTGGGAGGGCTGGGGAAGGCAGTGAGCAGTGGTTAGCATACCAGGCCTCAGACCCCTCCCCCCCACACTGGGTGTGGCTCCAATATGACTGTTAGGTCACAGGGGCTTGGGGTCCTGCCAGGGCCAGCTGCAATCCTGTCCACTGAAACGCATCATCCACCACCACCTCTCCACAGGCCAGAATGATTGTCCCACTAGGCCTGCCTTGTTTGAGGGGCTGAACTGCATTCTGGAAACAAGTACCCTAAGACGGTGTGAGCTCCCTTCAACGGGAAGCATTTCCGACCTCGTCTTAACTTCGAGGGACTGTGTGTTTTCAAAAGTGAAGCTTCTTTCTGCCTCCACAAAAAACCCCATAAGGAATTTCTGCTGTGATTGGGAAACAAATTTTTATAAGGACTTGTATCTTTTTTTTTTTTTTTTTTTTTTTAAGGAAAATGGCTGGTAAGCCTTAAAGTAATCCCTTAACATCCATGTGCATTTGTTGCTTCCTGTCTTCTGGAGCGACGGTGCTTCCTCCGTGGATGTCAGGCTTGCCGGGAGGCTGCCACTGTTCAGGCCATCTCTGTTCTGGGGCCAAGAGGTGCTTCTGAGTGTTCATGAACTGTGCACGAGCTCAGAGGGTCCCCTAAGGAGTCATCCCCCTAAAAAGAATCTGGCATTTCCTCAGAGTGGTTTCAGCACCTCTGGCCATTGAGCCGGAGGAAGCTTGTGGTTGGGCCACAGCAGTGTGGTGAGTTCTGGTGTCTGTGGGTCAGACCCGTCTGCTTCGGGCTAATGGCTGCTCTGGGGAAACCTAAGAAAGGAATCATCAGGAAAATCAGAACTTGCCCCAGCAGGAAGGGGGAGTCACTCGAAGGCTGGGGACCATGTGCTTCTCAGGCACAGGTGCCCACGTGCCATCCTCCTTCCCCTTCAATGTTCTGGGACTGTATATGCCAGGACTGGCCCGAGACCCAACTGCAGCCAGTCGCATGTTTGGCCTCGAGTCTTTTTCTCCATCCCTGACAATGCAGAGCTTGACTCACCCCTGCACCAGTTGCAGGAGCCAACACAACAGAACAACCTTCTAGCAGCTGCCCCCGTATGGTCCGCTCACCTCCGAGTAGTCTTGTGTCCCCGTGGTTGTCAGGAGCCATGTGCCAGGCACACGGGACCATCAGCAACTGTGTGCAGGGTTCCGGAAGGGTTCTGAGCACTAGGCCACTGCCCTCTGCCATACTCCTGATGCCGATGCCGACGCTTGGGAAGTGGAGAAGTTTTCATGTGAAGCTTGAGGTTGGACTCACGGGGACATGGAAGGAGCGGAACCAAGAGATGCAGCCAGGCCCTCCTCCCACTGCCCTCCACCCATCAAGGCCTTTCACTCCATGGGGGTCCCCGGGCCCAGTGAGAGACCATGAATCCCTAGTCGCCTGGCCAAAGTGTGCCATCTGCACCGCAAATGCCACCAGCACACTGACTCCATCGTAGGCACTTCGACTCCCATCACCATCCAGATTCTATCATCAGTCCCCAGTGCCCAGGGACCTGGATTCCTGACTGCAGGTAGGCTGGGTGCTCACAAGGCAACCTATAGTGGCTGAGCTTATCAAATCCTCCACAGGTCCTTGCAGGTAATATCCCCTGAGAAGCCAGGGTCAGAACTGTCCATACAGCCCCGCCTACGTGAACCTTCCTTAAGGCAGCCACAAGGCGGGCAGGACACCAATTGGCTTCCCAGACAGACACCCAGCCCTGCATGGGAGGCAGAGTCTGAGGAAAGCGTGGGCTCCAGCAGGGTCGGCCCGTAAGGCATCACGGTAATGCCCAGGGAGTGGCCCTAGGCATTCGAAGATGCGACTGGTGAAGGAGCTGGGGAAGGACAGGCACCTCCGGAAGGGGGCTGCCAACTGGGGAAGATTAGCAGAGGGGCCAACGAGGATTCCAGCCCTGGGCACAGCTGGGAGGGAGAAAGAGGGACGGAGCTGAGTGCCTCACGGTCAACCCAGCACCAAGGCTCAAGGAGGCCGGCAGACCTGCTTCCTGCCCCTGCAGGAAGGCAGAGCTGCAGCCCACCCTGTGCCCCACCAGTCTTGGAGGGCGAAGCTCCACACCAGTCTGGCGAGAGGGATGGCCTAATGGCTTTTGCTCCCACTCAGGGCACCGATCTAGCAATGATCCACTGTGGCCTGAGGATCCTGGCTAGACCAGAGTACCAGGATGTCGAGTTCGGTCGAGCTAGTAGGCCATGTCCTGCAGCTCCACCCGCTCCGTGCTGCTGCCACCTGCAAAGTGCATGGCCGTGAGCGTGGCTGGACATGGGGGGGACACTCCCTTCCCTAGGCCCAGGCCTCACCTGCCAGCAGGCGCTGCTTCCAGAGCCGGCCACACCTGTTACACACCCAGAGAAGGCCAGCCAGCACGGAGCCCACGGCAGTCAGGAAGGTCAGCACCACAGCCACGAAGTGCAGGTCTTCATAGATGACCTCTGTGGGGAAACCATGGCTCGCCTGGGCCCGGCCCCCAGGGCACCCCTCAACCTGGTCCTGGCGCATCCACGGCCACTCACCAGACACATGCAGTGCAACGGTGCCCAGGCTGCTGCCTATCAGCTGCTCAGAGACAGTGACCACGTAGACACCAGCGTCGTGGGGACCCACCCGCAGCAGCTGCAGGGAACCGTTGTCAAAGGTGCAGACACGGTGCTGATGGCTGGGTGCCACGTTGGCCTGCGTGCCCGGCTGCCAGGCCACGATGCGCTGGGCGCCCTTGTGGGACGCATGTCTCCACTCGATGGTGGGCACGCCAGGGCAGGAGAAAGCCACGGACAGTAGCACGTCCTCGGACACGGTAGCGTTGATGGCCACCTGGGCCACGTACAGGGCCACCCCTGGGCCTGCAGGGGATGTGCTGGTGAGAAGCCATGCTCAGGTGGATGATCACTCCCCCCCAAACACACACACTGGCAGGCACACACATATACACAGACACCAAGGAGGCCTTGGGGCCTTGGTCTAATGGGATGGATGGGGCAAAGCTGTCCTCCCCAAAACTGGTGTTGGGACCAACAGGATTTGCTCCTGTGAGCATATCCAGGCAGCGTGGACTGAGGGAAGGGGACACAGGTTACAGCTGCCACCTGCAGGGACACGGGGTCTATGGCTCGACCTTTCTGGACAGAGACTGGCCTTGAGAGCTGATAATGGTGAATTTTCAGCTAGGTGGTGGGAGGAGCTGTGGCTTAGCCTTGCCAGGATTTCTTGGACTCCACAGTGTCAGCAGCTGGTCCCAAAGCCCCGCAACATCTCTGCTGGGCCTACAAGCATGATGGTCCTCTGCCATGTGTAACCCTGCCCCAAATTCCTGTTTCCCTAACCTCGGCTTTTGAGATGTTAATCCCACCTGGATGATCAGACCCGCCCACACCTGGGATGCTCAATAAAGAAAAAGTGCTGGCTATCGAAGCAGCAGAGAGCTCTAGAGGGAGACATGGAATAAAGGGAGAAACAGCGAAAGGACAGAAAGCCATGGCAGAGAAAAAATCGGTGAAGAATAAAAGTAAGCCTACTCTGATGAAACTTTGCTTGTGAATTATTTCTCTGCTGTTACCCTGTGTCTTCAGACCCATTGCCTGAGAGATTAGAAACACCTGGGGCAGCCTCACCCAACACTGGACTATATACTTCATATTTGGGGGGGGGCACTACTCCTGGCTCTGTGCTCAGAAATCACTCCTGGCAGGCTCCAGGGACCATATGGAATGCCAGGGATCGAACCTGGATCCATCTCAGGTTGGCTGCATGCAAGGCAAACATACTACCACTGTGCTATTGTTTCAGTCCCCATATACTTTGTATTTTATATTTGAAACTACACACATGCAGAAGTGGACCCCAGCAAACAGCTGCACAAGTGATTCAGCCACACCCCACTCACTGTTTTCCAGGCCTTTGACCTATCCCTGTTTCTCATGCTTCTCCCCATGAGAGCCCAGCCTGGTGACTGACAAGAATACAGAGATGATCGGGCTGGCGAGGTGGCACTAGAGGTAAGGTGTCTGTCTGCCTTGCAAGCGCTAGCCAAGGAAAGATCGCGACCGCGTTTCGATCCCCCGGCATCCCATATGGTCCCCCCAAGCCAGGGGCAATTTCTGAGCGCTTAGCTAGGAGTAACCCCTGAGCATCAAAAGGGTGTGGCCCGAAAAACAAAAAACAAAAACAAATAAAAAAAGAATACAGAGATGCGGGGCCGGAGAGATAGCATGGAGGTAGGGCGTTTGCCTTTCAAGCAGAAGAACGGTGATTCGAATCCTGGCATCATATACCTGAGCCTGCCAGGAGCGATTTCTGAGCATAGAGCCAGGAGTAACCCCTGAGCGCTGGCGGGTGTGACCCAAAAACCAAAAAAAAAAATAAAGAATATAGAGATGCCCGCTGGAGGTAGAAGGCCACAGATGGATCAGGGCAAGCAGGAGGGAGTGTGAGTCCCAGCTCTGTCCCTGCACCAGCAGAGAGATGTCCACAATGTGTCTCCTTCCAATTTGGCATTTCCTTTTTTTTTTGGGGGGGCGGGGTTTGGGCCACACCCAGTGACGCTCAGGGGTTACTCCTGGCTATGCGCTCAGAAGTCGCTCCTGGCTTGGGGGACCATATGGGAGCCGGGGGATCGAACCGCGGTCCGTCCAAGGCTAGCGCAGGCAAAGCAGGCACCTTACCTCCAGCGCCACCGCCCAGCCCCCCAATTTGGCATTTCCTAAAATTGCAAAACTGGAGGACTGGAGAGATGGCCTGATCAGCTGTGCTCAACCTCACTCCACCAAGACCCTCAATAGCTCTTAGGAGCCAGGCCTAAGATCACAGCTTAAGGCCAGAGCACTACCAGGTGTGTACCAAACACCAAAACAAAAAGTCAAACTCTATGAGGCCAGAGTGATAGCATAGCAGGAAGAAAATTTGGTCTCTGGCATCCCATAGGGTTCCCTGAGCCTGCCAGGAGTAATTTCTGAGCATAGAGCCAGGAGTAACCCCTGAGCGCTGCTGGGTGCGGCCCAGAACCTGTGTTGCTTATTTTTATTCACTTGGGAGCCACATCCCATGATGCTCAAGGGTTACTCCTGGCTATGTACTTAGGAACCACTCCTGGTAGGCTTGGGGGAACCCTAAGGGATGCCATGGGTACAAAGCAAGCACCCCCCAAGCTGTACTATAGCTCCAGGTCCGAAGAGCCAGTGCTTGCTGTATGCAGGAGACCCCAGGGTGCTTCCAGGTTCCCCAGGGCGACTCCAGACTATCAGGCTGGCCCAAGGCAGCCCCTGAGTGCCACAGTGACCATGAGAAGATGGCTCAAGGGGCAAAGCTCATGCCAGCCTGCATCCAGCCAAAGCATTGTCAGCGTGGCTGTGCCTGATCACAATAGCCCCTACTGTCAGCACCACCAACTGGGCTGAACGCAGCGAACTTGAAAGGGAAAAAAATAAGATTGGAGAAAATGTTCAACTTCAGAAAGTTTCAAGCCAAATCTGAGGATCCACCTCACTCCTCCCGGCCTGGCCCTGCCTACCCTCACCTCATGGGGTGAGGCAGATTCAACCCTCATGGCTATATGGACGGGGCAGCCACGCCTGCTTTCAGGTCAGTCCCTGTCCCTGCCAAGAGCCCAGAGGCACTTGGGCTCAGCTGGGCCACCTCCTGGAAGCCCGTGGGCCCTGCCCATCGCCCAGGGCCGCCTCCTTCAGACCAGCTAAGTGGCCAGTGAAGTGTGTTTGGGAACCTAGTCTCTGTGCCTGCTGCCAACCATCAGGAATAACCGGTCCGAGGCACAGGCAGAAAAGGAGCCGGTCCAAGAACCTGCCGGGAAACCGCTCCTGAGCCACAAACTGCCGAGTGGACGGGAAACCAGCCATCTTTGCCTCAGATGGTACAGGAGAGGCAGATACGGGCGAGTCCCAGGCCCCAAGATCTCCGACATTCCCTGGGGTGCCAGCGCCCATGACGCCTGGACGTCCCTACGTGGGCAATGCTGTGTCGCTGCTGATCTCTGGCAGAGGGTGGTGCCCGGAGCTGCCAGGCAGGACAAACAGAGATTCAATTCAGATTTCTCAGTCGCTCCCTGCTATGAGATATTTTTATTTTCATCTCCGGAGCAGTGGGAAGCCCCTGTGGTGTGGACAGGTGCATTTTGTGGTGTAGAATGGGCAGAGGAGACCAAATGGGAGCAGGGCACAAGAGTAGGGGTGACAAAGCATCTCCCCACATTCCCACGGTGGCAGCTCAGGTCCCTGGACACAGCGCCCGGGGCCCTCAGCGCCCTCTGGTGGGCCAGGCCAGGCCGGACTATGGTGCTAATGATTCTGTAGCCCTGGGGTCGTCAGAACTAGGATTGGGATGGGCAGATGTGGGGAAGGCCTGGGCTGAGCTGACTGTGCAGGGTGTGGCCCCTAACTCACACAGCAATCTCTTCCCAGGGGCAAGGGGAGGGTGGGGAGAGGCGCCCCCCAAGACCCCCTGAGCTCACCTTGCAGGCCACAGGCCGCGCCCAGGCAGAGCCCCAGTGGGCTGAGCCAGACTCCGCAGCCGCCAGGCCAGTGCCGCCTCACCAGCCTCATGAGCCCGGCGCAGCCCTGCGCTTCTCCAGCATGCACTTCCCGGCTGCAGCTCCTCCTGTGACTCCTCCTTCCCCTTCTCCTCCCCTGCGGTCATCCCCTGGCCCTCCTCCTCCTCCCCCACTCTGGTCCTCCAGGGCACTGAGTGCAAGTGTCCTGCTGTGGTCTGGTTGTGCCAGTTCCCAGCAAGTGAGAAGGGTAGGGGAGGCAGCAGACACACGGTGATGAGATGGAAAGATGCCCCACAAGGGCAGAGTGGCGTCCCTCCATGTCAGACCCTTGGTGCACACTCACTGGGTGATAAGCAAATCGAGGGCTCCGACAAGAGGGACCATCATGATCCCTCCCTCATTTGGGGACTTCCGGGTCACACCCACTGGAATTCAGGGATTCTGCCAGGCAGTGCCTGGGGGACATAAACAAGTAGGGCAACTTAACCCCTGTAGCATCTCCCTGGCCAAAGAAGGCCTGGAAGAAAGGAAGGCTTGGGGAGGAAGATGTGAGCAGAGGGGAACGAGGAAAACTTATTTAGTGACCTCTCAATACAGCCCTCGGACAGGGGTACAGGGGTGTC